>ML799051.1:196855-214736 GCA_009831015.1 Picea engelmannii | reverse complement strand
ATGCAAATCAACGAGTGGCACCCTTGGAGCACGTGGTGCATCCTGAAGGGCACGTCGCGCAACGGAAGCAAACGAGGCGAGTGGCACCCTTGGAGCACGTAGTGCGTCCTGAAGGGCACGTCGCATGGATGATGATGATGAGAAAACTTAGATGACCCTAAGACCTTAATGCCTGATAAAATTCTTAAAACGACTCCCCTAATTAAATTGTCTCCTTGTTCAAATCAAAAACCTAAATTAAAACATCTCTAAGTTAAATTTGACAAGCCCTAAGAAAAGATTCTACAAAAATAAACCTAGGGCGTAAGCTAAAACCCTCCTAGGTGTAAATTAAAGTCTTCCTAAAAGTAAAGGGGGTAAAAGAAATGAGGGAATTAAATTAAGTGAAACCCATGGCTTTTAAATGATGAAGAAGAAATAAAATTTATAAAAAAATGCGGGAGTATAAAAGCTAGGAATTTAAAAATATATTGAAAAGATTAAAAACCACATTTATCTTTTGGGTTCAAAAAATTAAAATAACAAGAGAGAATTAAATAATAGAATAAAAGAGACTAACAATTGAGGAGTAATTTAGGGAATAATTTAAGGAGTGATTAAGGAGTAAATTAAGGAGAAATTTAAGGAGTGATTAAGGAGAAATTTAAGGAAAAATTTAAGGGGTGAATAAGGAGTAATTTAAGGAGTAATTTAAGGAGCGATTTTGGGGGAGTGAGAGAATTGAGTCTTTTAATAATTAAAAAGAAATTAATTTTGGAGAACCAGAGGCATGTGTGACACTTGGACGGCAGAGACTGTTAGAGGGTTAGTCATTAAAAATTAATTAATTAATGATTTATGAATTAGGTCAGTCTCAAAATTCTATAAAAGGATGGGAAAGGAAGGAAGAAAGGGAGGAACGGTTAGCGTAACGTTACGCTATCGAATTGTGGCTTGACGGGTTGCTTGTGAGGAGTTGGGTATATCTCAGTTGTGTTGGAGTGGTAGCTCAGCTGTTGAGGCGAGCTGAGACGCTATTCTATCTTTGGTTCTTGTGTGGCCCCTTTGTGGCTCGGGGGGCTAAGGGGGAAGCAGAGTACCCCTAGCATTTGGCTGGGAGGTACCGGTGAGCTTTCTTTGGTCAGCAAGCAGAAGTGGCACGGAGCGAGGGAAGCGGCACGGCACAAGGGACGTCTCCGAAGCGGGCGAGTGGCAACGGTATGATTTAAACTAGTGAAGTATAATGCATTTTACTTTCGGTAATTTAATGTTATTGATGTTGAAATTGTGGAATTGTTATGGCATTTGTATATTCAGCAAATTTCGTTTCTGCAAGTTTGTGTGAGTTGTTCTGGCAATGTTGAAATTTTTACCGCCGTTTTGGCCATGAGAAGAATATAGTTTGTTGGGCGTTTGGGAACGCATTGTAGATAGGAGGTCATTACAAGGTCGCTCAACATAAACCCTCTTGTTGGGGATGTTCAACTTCAAGCATTTACTTCCTTTCTCCTCAACCAAATCATGTGGCAAGGTGACTTTTTGGCTTCCCAGCACAATGAAGATCGCCTCCTTTGGATTAGACCAGAACCTCAGAGGGCAGCTACCTTCATCTCACAATATTATAAATTCTTAAAACAACCCGGGGTGACTGAACATGTCCAGCAGTTACAATCAGAAGTGCTCCAGGATTGTGAACAGACCATCAAATCCATAGAGATTCCTTCCCTACATTCCAATAACCTGTTTTGGGAGAAATCCACGGAGAAGAGACAACAACACAATCCTTTTGGGCCTGCCAACTTAGAAGTAGCAATTTCCAGGATACCCAACTATATCCAGTGTGTTAGACATTGTGTTGAAAATTGGATAGGGTAAAAGTTCTATTTTCCTATCATCTGGTTTCCAATAGAAAGGTATCAAATCAAGTATAAGCTGCCTAAGAAGGCAGAAACAACAGCATGGCAAAGATTGCAACAGGAGCACGGGTTCAGAACGCCAACCGACAGTACCTCCCAGAGTTACAGCTTGAGTAGCTTACATGATTAGAGTCGGTATCCAGACTTTGATTCAGAGTGATTTGCCTGAGGACATGCAACACCTTGAGTTGGGGGGGATGTTAGGACCACACTATGTACCTTTTTGCCTATACTTTTTGCCATTATTATACTCTTGATTATCCATATTTGAGCTCATACTATCACTTTAGCTGATCATTCCAAAGGTATACAACATCCCTTCTCATTACTATACGTTTAATCTGTTTTGCATAATATTTTACATCACTCTCGTACTTAACCAATGATTAGAAACACAGAAATGTCCAAGGCCGTCGTTGCTAAAACACATAACTGATGTTGAAACACGGAGCTGCTACACAGTCCGAGGTCACAGATGCTGAAATACGGAGCTGCTACACAGTCCGAGGTCGCAGATGCTGAAACACGGAGCTGCTAGTCTGAGGTCGCAAGATGCTGAAACACAGAAGACACCGCCAGAACCGACGATGTTGAAACACAAGGAAGCCACCACAGTCGACGGTCAACGCAGTCAGAATGCGATTCACGTGGCTGAAACAGCCCGTGAATTGTGATGTTGAAACAGCATCAGCAGCGATGAGAAGAAGCTGTTACACTAGCCGTAACAACAATACCTCGTTCAGTTCCTGTAATAGCATTCGGTTGCGTGAGAATAGGACATCCTATGCTGATTTAGAAAGAAGATCTGACTTAGGACAGGATTCAGATATGCATTGTAATGATTGTATCGAAGGGATTTCCTCTTTAAATCAGAGGAAATCACCATTTGAGGGGATCCAATTTTTGATGTATTGAGCAACTCCAGAGAGGCGGGACGTATTTCATTCTTTCAATTTGTAATGCGATATTTCAACAGATGAATATAAGACTGCTTTGAGTATCCTTGTTTAGCCTCTCGTTCAGGGGAATATTGTGAGAAGGGAGGGCCCACCTTCTTCACAAGATTCACCCATTAGTTAGAAGTGTGTTAGTATAATTTATGTTCATGCTTTGTTTAAACTATTGTTTGTTGAAACACTGTTTTAATGAATTCCGCTTTGCTGAAACACTAACTGACTCTGTCTTAGTTTATTGAATGGAATTTGTAGTTCTTTTTATCAGAAATCTTGTGTGATGATTTTATGAGGTTAGCAGAGATTTGGTTAAAGGTTCCTGCTCAGACAGGAAGGAATCACAACACCTTGTCTTCTGTAGATTTCCTTTACCTCTGCAAGTGTGCTATCCAGAGATTTGGTTAAAGGGTTCTTGCTCAGACAGGAAGGAATCACAACACCTAGTCTTCTGTAGATTTCCTTTACCTTTGCAAGTGTGTTAACCAAGGATTGGGTTAAGGGTTTTTGCTCAGAAAGGAAAGAACCAAAACATCCTGTTCTCTGTAAACTTTCATTAGTGCTAGCCAGAAACTGGGTTAGGGATCCCTGCTCAGAAAGGAAGGGATCAGACTGCTCTTTTCTTTGTAAAACTCAACCTCACAAGTGTGCTAAACAGAAGTAAGGCTCAAGGCTCCTGCTTAGAAAGAAGGGAACTAGGTGGCTTTGTTTTCTGTTAGATAGAGTTAATTGTTTTCTACATTACTGTTCTCATGAAAAGAGTGTTAACACTGAAGTCTCTGTTTGAGAGTAAGGGTCTTGTTCTCTGATTGCAGAATAGTTGTTCTTTCTCATTGCAAGTATTAATTCAATTGTAATCCAGGATTCTTAGATTGATCTTTAAAGGTTTGCAATAGGGAAGTTACTTTCCTGTGATTTAATTCAGAACTTCAGTGTATTTGAGCAAGTGAAATTAGTATAAGTTTCTTTACTAGAACACTAAGCTGCTTTTGGAATTGAGAATATATAGTGCGTGGTTATCTTTGAAATAAAAGACTTCCCTGGGTTGATAATTTATGTTTCACTTGGTTGTTTGAAATTAATTAAGCAATTATAGTGACCAACACAGTGGTTCCATCATTCTACTTCTACTTGAGGGTGGTAGGACGTGGAAAGGACATGTGGTTGTAGCCACCTTTCGGTTGTAGTTGGAGAACATAGGGGGTTGTAGCCTCCTTCTAGTTGTAGCCAGAGAATTGGGGAGTTGGAGCTTCCCTTGGGTTGTAGCCTGAGAATTTAGGGGGTTGGAGCCTCCTTCCAGTTGCAGTTGGAAAACAAAGGAAGTTGGTGCTTCCAATGAATGTAATTCTTCAAGACATATAAGAAAAAGTATTCTGTGGTTTTCTCCCGATTTGGGTTTCCACGTAAAACACTGGTGTATTGTGTATGTGTGTGATTTTTCTTTTCTTATTGGTCATTATTGGATAATAATACTACTTTGATATAACACTTGGATCAATTTGGATAAAAAGGATTATAATTGCACTATTATTGATTCACCCCCCCTCTTAGTAATCCAATAGGTACGACACTGTATCCAATCTGTAATGTTACTTTTGTGTGCCCCCCACCATCTTGCTCAAGTTTTTCTTAGGGCCTCATCCATCGCCAACAGTCTTTGTTGCATTGGTACACTCTCTTCAAAGTCTGACAAGAAGGTTTCTAAAGGATTCAGACCATCAAAGGTGGGTAAGTTGCTTACTGTTGTGCCAATCCAGTGGACTTCTCTGGTTAATCTAGCAAATCTTCTTGTATATACTTCATACATATTATTCTTCCATTTTTCCAGTGCTTCTTCTGAGTCGAATGAACATACACTTTCACTTTGCCAGCTTAAGTTTCCATCGGCTGTGGGATTAATGTAATCATGATGTCTAGCTATTAATTGGGATATGTTTTCCAATTTGTATGTGCGGTCTTCTTCTCTGATGGGATCTATGTATCACTGACCCTCATCTGGATCTAAGGGTGAAATGACCCTAAGGCCATGTCTTTCAAAAATCATACATCTTTTCTTTAAATCAACCACAATGGAATTATTGAAGGCCCAATCAATTCCTAATAGCACAGGATAAGGGCAGTTGTCGTAAACTATCTCAATTACCTCAAAATCTGCAAATGTTCTTACTCCATCAATGCCCACAGGGACATGTTCTAATCTGCCAAAAGGGATTACAGCTTGTTGATTATCCATCCTAATCCTTATAAGGGAATAGATCAACTTCGATTTTCCCATCAGCACCCAGGTTTGCTTCGTCATGATATTGACCTCCGACCCTAAGTCGAGGACTACATAATCTATATCATATTCGCCTATTTGAGAATTCAAATGTAATTCCTTATTGGCTCTTCTCTTCTTACCGATTTGGTGTACTTCCCTATTCAGTAAGGGGTCTATCCTTCCTACCTCATATTGTCTGAATAAATTTTGTAACTCTTTGACAATGCTTTCATCCTTAATCAACTTAATGCAAGTATTCAAAAATTCCATGAGCTTGCTTACCTCTTTTCCTTCTTTTGGTGAAGCAAACTGATCAAATGCCTAAGGCATTCCATATTCTCTCACTTTTGGTCTAGTCTTTGATAAGGAACCTTGGTCTCCTTTGAATTCTTTCCTTGCTTCTTCAAACATTCGTCTTTCTTTATTTGCATCAAACATTTGTGTCTTCTCTGTAGCTTTCCTGATTCTTGAATATTTTGTATTATTCCCTTGGGTCAGTCTGTCTTCTCCTGTAACAACGCCTCCTCTGGTTATAATATCCACTCTAGGGTATTCTCCACAAGGTTCAGCATATATCAGTTTCACTTGCGGTTTCTGCTGAGGTCTGAGTCTTTCCTGAAGCTTAGCTAGTAGCATAGGACAATATTCTATAACATGGTCAAATGAGCTACAGTGGCTACAAGTGGTACAAGGGCTATGGAAATCCCTTACAAGGTGTCTTGGTTGTGCACAATTATAACAGATGATCTGTCCTCGGCCTCAACCCATTCCTCCTCCTTGTCCTCTTCCTCTGAATCCACCACGAGGATTGAAGTTGCCTCTCCCAGGAGAGTTATACTGCGTAGTGTTTCCTTCTTGTTGTACTTCACCTTGAATCTTATATATGTCTCTCAAACTTTCATGCATGAGATCATAAGCCCTACAATCACTATCATCATGTCCCACGGACTTACAGAATGTACAGTACCAATTTGTAGGTGTCTGAACATACTTTTGCATGTAGTATCACTCACCAGGGCGATGTTTGTTTTTGCATACCTCGCACCAAGGTAAGGTGACTTGCATCAAAGGGCTTGGAGCTCCAAAAGCCAAGTATTCATTGAATAGGGGACAATGTTCTTTATCATGGCCTTCTAATATGAATCTGACACACCAAATATCTTCTCTTTTATCTTTTCCCTTGTCTTTCTTCATGTCTTCGACCTTCAAAGACAAACTAGTTAGTTAACCCAAGATCTAACTCATACCTGAGATGGATTCTCCCATAGGGGCTAATTCTAGCTTCATGGCAATCTCCAGTGCCTTAGAATGCGAAGAAATATTCTATTGCATCAGAGGAACTCTGATGTGTGGTAAGAGGGAAGCAATGAACCATTCTTTGTTTTGTTCATTCAGGATCTAAAAAGTCAATCGGCCTGCTAAGGTTTTGAATCTCTGATCAAATTCCCAAACAGGTTCGTCCACCTTCTGCTTGATCTCTTTCAGCTCTATAATACATTGTGACTCTGACTTGGGTTTCTTGAACTCTGCAATCAACACATTCTTAATCTAATTCAGTGGCTTAGGCTGTGCAAGTCCTTGGAAAAAGCTTCATGTACCATCTTAGTGCGCGATCCCTTAGAGTGGTACTAAACTAGGTTCTTTTGATAGCTTCATCGGTGACATTTTTAATATTCCATATGACTTCGCATAGGAACCAGTGTTGATCAGGATCTTCAGATCCATCTCCCCTAAAAATAGGAAGCCTCATCTCATCTACCATAGATCTTCCTGGGGTTCCTGACTGAGTATGTGGTGGACTGCTAGTGACAGTTCTCTGGAAGATCTGGTGGTTGGGATTATTCTGATTGCTTAATATTTCTGAATCAATAGGAAGGATAATAGTACTTACTTCAACAATCTGCACAGTTTCTGAAGTTTCAGGTTCTTCCCGGTGAATCTCTTTAGATTTTCCTTCTTCTTTCCCGGTGGGTTATGAATCCTCTTTTTCCATCAGATCTACCTCTTCTCCACTGTAGAAACCTTCGTCTTCGTAGTTCTACTTAAACAGGTTTGCAAGCTGGACTTCCCTGAACACTCTCCCACTACGCATACGTCCAACTTTTGTTTCGTTGTCGTTGTCTGAATTCTTGAACATTAGCCTTTCTAGATCTGACCAGTCTACTGTATCTTCAAGATGTTCATCTCATGCAATAGAATCTTGATTCTCAACTTCAAGAATTGTAAAAATTTCCCTCTGGGTCCCTTGAAGAAGTATCTCTCGGTTTGGTTGTATGACTCTACTCTGTCAACAACAAAATTTGTGATGTACCCTCCAATGGTACTATCAAACCAATGATATGTTTCTCGTGATATGGTGTTATCATCTCTTTTGACCTTCTTGATCAGATCCGACGTCCAAACCAAAGGAGTTCTAGATCGGATCTCAAACTAGGTATCTACTAATCTAGCTAGCCACTCATACAACTCCTGATGGATTCCCCCAAAGAAAATTTTGTGTATATTTGTAAAGATATATTTCTCCAAGCAATCCTCTATACTAATATTAGGTTTCTTGTTCTGGGCTTCAACGAAGTCCTTTTCTTGATCCTCTATCCACTTTTGAGTCTTTTTCTTCGATGGAAACCACCTTGGCATTCCCTCAAGAATATTCATATCCTGACAACGTAACCATTTGTTGGCACAGGGGAAGACCCACGGTTCAACGCTACAACAATGCATCAACAAAGCCCTAACTATCGGCCCTTTTGGCAACACCTGTGAAGCAGATGAAGTCTCACCCAAAGAAGTTATGAGGGGGTTGCAGGACAGAGATGTCTACAACCAAGGGGAATATCAAGTGGATATAATACAATAATAGCACAACATTCATATATCACCTACCAGCTTAGGTCTACTTTGTGCATCTACTTATTAGATCTAACACAGCAATGCAATCATAGTATATCAATGACAGAGACAGAATATCAATCACACATAACACAAAATATATGTGGTTCACCCTCTCTCTAGGGCTACGTCCACAGAACTGTTCTTTATAATATATTAGATTGAAGCATACAGTTCTTGTCTACACTCTTAGCTAGCAGATCTTCTTTCTTCTCCTCTCTTCCTCTCCCCTCCTTGTACACCCAGCTGCAGGGTTGATCTTCGCACCCAACTAAATATCTTACAATACCGTAATGCTCTCACACTTAGCACTTCTCTCTCTCACAACAATAATACCACTAGATTGAAAATAATATCATACCAACCCAAACTAGGTCCTCATGACCTCTATTTATACATTACACTAGCTCATCGACATCCTTAGGTAGAAACCCAGATGTCCAAAACCCTAGATACCAAAACCCTAGGTCTACTTGACCCATATTTTCAGGGCTTCACCAGCTTGTCTTTCCTTCCTTCTCACGCAGTGCTCCAAAGCATCCAATGATGGATTTTTCCTCTTGCCAACTTGTCCATGATTCTTATTTCTTTCTTATCTAGCATTCTCGATCTCATCGTCCAACGGCTTACTTCTCTCTGTCTTTTCTACTCTTTTTCTCACTTCGACCCAGTATTAGTCACTATGTCTTCCGCGATGTTCACATTCTCCATTTTCTTCCTTGATCTTCGCTTGCTTTCATAACCAAGGGGCAACAATAGGCTTGGCAGAAATTTCATATAATATGTGATATATTATATCCCCGTATACAACCAAATAGTAATTTTTGACATCTTAAACAACCATGACCTCAAGTCTTATCATAGACCTTTAACCCTAACTCTAAACTTTTTCGTGCATAAAATCCCATTTGAAGATAATTATGATAACCAAAAGCACCTGATATTTAAAAAAGATAAAGATGATATTTTTTTGAACGATTTAATTTATTAATTAAATATCCTATCAAATAAGAACAATATTTAAGACCTCTATCATAATTTTATGACAACCCTCTCTACTTCCATTAACAAGAACTCTATCGATGTGTTGTGTAAAAAGGAAATAGAGTGACCAACCCTTGGTATGATAAAGAGTGTAATATTTCTATAAAAACCATTAGGGATGCTTCCAATGAGTCCATAAAAATTGATAATACAAATAGGTACAAACCCCTAATCAAAAGGAAATAAAAAAGGTATTATAAAAATAGAAAGCAAGAGAAGATTTTGTACCTATCTAAGGTAGATCCTAAGAAATTCTGGAGGCAAAATTTGACTGATAAAACTATGAAAATAATACAATTCCCTAAACACTGGACCCAAAGCCTCATTGTACCTATTTTTAAAAGTGGGGATAAAACAATCCCTCTAATTATAGGATAATTATGATTGTCCCAGTTTTAGCCAACTTATATGGAATTATTTTGGAAAACAAGATCAATGTTTGGCACAGAAAAAGAGGTAATGGCTAGGTCGGATTTAGGAGATAGCATTCAATTGTGGACCAAATTGTTACACTTAGGATCATTTTATAGGAGTGTTGCAATGATAAAACCAATCTCCTATGTTGTTTCATTGAATTTAGAAAATCTTTTGACATGGTGCCTAGGACTAAACTTTGGAATAGATTAGAAGAGATAAAGTTCCTTTTGAGTTGAGAACTATTGTGATAAGGTTGTACAAGAATGTTATTTCCAAGTTTAGGAATATTGAGGGTTGATTGGAAGAAATTTAAATTGTAATATACGAGTTAAGCATAGCTATCCCTTATCCCTTACCCTTTTTGACATATGCATTGACAAGTTAGAGGATTGTTTGGAATAAGTAGGTTGTGTCAACTTGACTCTAACTAGTATAGTCTTGATCCTTCTTCTTTATGTCAATTTTATTGTTCTTACAGAATGAAATCTCTATGATCTCAATAAGAAACTAAAAATTCTAATTTCTACTATAGTACAAGTATGACTATTAACACTAACAAAGAAAAGGTTATGATAATTAAATCCAATTTAAGATCACTTGTACGCTTATTTTGTGTATGCCAACAACATCTTGGAGGAAGCGACTTCATACAAATATCTAAGAATCGATCTTCATAATATCTTAATTGGAACTATAGCATAGAAAAAAGGATAAATGTAGGGTGTAAAGTTTATTATGGACTTCAAAACAGTTGTAAATTGGCTATAACTTTGGCTACGAGATAAGTAAAAACTCTTCTTTGAGAATCTCTTCACTCCTATTATATTATATGGTTGTGAAGTTTGGGGCTTCAACATATTTAGAGAATCATGTAGAAATATAGAGAAAATTCAAAAGTGTTGTATAACTTATAATCTCAAAATCAAAGGAAATTCACCCTATCCTATACTCCTCATAGAAGAAATTATTTTCCCCATTAAGAGCATGACTATGACCATGTACCTGTTTTACAAGAACAAGAAAAACAACATGGATGACAAGAGGCTTTCTAAAATTTCTTCAAACTCTAGTCAAAACCACTTGCAACTCAAATAGTGTTAGCATAAAGATGTCAAGTCTTGGCTAAATCATTAGGGAATAAAGGAAGAGGTCACTTTACAAAATAACGATAATATTAAAAATATTATTACATCTAAATTTAAGGAGAAATTGTGGTGCAACAAATAATTAGAAGATAAAAGAAAATTAAGATACTATAAGGAGGTGATGAATCATGATCTAGAAAATTGAAAGTATCTCTCTTTTCAGTAGAATAAGAAGAAACTCATCATTTTTAAGATAAAAACAAATTCTCATGAGCTCCATAGTGAAACAAAACATTCAACAATTCCTAAAATGTCATGGGCCAAAATAATTTGTCATCTTTGTGAAAATAAGAGGGTTGAAGATCATAATTTAAAAATATTTGTTATAATGTTGAACTTCCTAACCTTTTAATTCATCGAAACTATGGTGAGTTAGGAATGCTTCTTTTAAATCATTTCGAGTACAAAATTTTTTTTTTAAAGAAAACCAAGTCATTCCTTACCTTTCTTAATGTTTGATAAGCTCAATTTGATCTCAATGGATATTAATCACCATCGTCGTGGTTTGACCGTTTAATTTAACATTTAAATTAATAAGATAAAATCATTTACTAAGATTTTATTTTCAATAATAGTGTTCATACATTGCCTTCCATTATAATTTTAGATAGAGTAATAGATATAATAATATTGAAATATATGATATTTTATAAATCCTCGATGTTACACTTTTTCCCAATGTTAATCATCCCAATTTTCTTAAACAAGACAAAATAACTATATTATTGAAATAAATAATTTTGGTCTCGGTGGAAGTTAAATTTGAATTTTTGTATATTTTTTCTAAATTTAAAAGAAATTGATTGAAAATTATACTTTTGTTTAATGATCAAAACTTTAATTTGTTGATACTGAGAGGGGGGTGAATCTGTATCAAGTACAATTTAAAAACCTTTTTCAACTTATACTTAAATCATTTAATTATATCCAATTAGCAATGAACAATAGTATAAGAGTTACACCAATACACCACAATACATCATGCACAATATATAAGAAATAATCAATAGTTTTTGTTCAAGGGAAGCAATGACTTCCAAAGGTAGCTACAACTTCCAAATGTATGTTGGACAACTAAGAGGGGGGGTGAATCAGTTGTTACCGTGCTTAAACAATTATGCTTCTTTTTAAAATCTTTACAAGGGACTTAATCATGATCACAATAATGCAGTGAAATAAACAAAGGCACATTCAGCATCAGTCACATATATGAGAAAGACAGAGACAAATAGTTCCCGAGGAAACCCATGCAGGGTAAAAACCTCCTTTTCTTTATATGAAAAGTATTATCTATATTCTTTACATTATCATACATATGAGCACCAACTCATTATGAGGCTACAACCTCTGGTTTTGCAAGCTGCAACTTGTTGAGAGCGCCGACTCACTATTTTCTCTACCACCCACTAGAAGGAAGCACCAACTCCCTGGTTTCTCTATCACCAACTAGAAGGAAGCACCAAATCCCTGGTTTCTCTAGCACCAACTAGAAGGAAGCACCAACTCCCTGGTTTCTCTAGCACCAACTAGAAGGAAGCACCAACTCCCTGTGTTCAAGCACCGACTTGAACCTTTGAGGACACCGGTCCTCCCTAGCACCTCCCAACCACCCTGAATAATAAATTCTTTTGTTATTGAAACTTATTACAGTGATATAACATTATTCAATGGCTTATCAGCCCGATTGTTGTTCTGTTACACTACTCTTCCCAGTCTGCATCAGTGTCTTCTGCACGCCACCTTGCACTTTCTGTTCTTCAGCGTTTTATACTCTCTGCACCATATCTCTTTGATGCAAACTTCCTCTACCATGCATCTCCACTACTGCGCTTTGCCTCCTTTCTCACACTTGAATCCTCCACCGTGACAACAACAACCATAGAAACTCCAACAGCAACAACAACTCTTCTCTTCTCTGTACCATGTATATATAGCTTATGTGCATCTTGTGCATGCAATATTCTCCATTCCTCTGCATGCTCATACCGTGCCAATCTCCTCCACATATTAAGTGCTCTGTGTGATCATCATCATGACTCTTCAACTTCTATGGCAGTTCAACCCCTATGTCTATCATCACTAGGTGTTATGTCGAGATTCCTTTTTCTCTCTGGCAGTTGAGACTCTTCGTCTTCTCTGTGAAAGTTGAGCTCACTTTCTCTATTTCAGTTACAGGCTTCAATGCCCATCCAGTTGTTAATCGCCTCCATGAACATCTTCATCCCTCTTGAAGATTCTCAAAGGCTCTTCACCTTATCTGTCAATCATCCCCAAGTGTCTTCAAGTCCTCTGGCTAAAACCATCAGTGGTTTCTGGCAGTTATACTATGACGTGCTACAGTTTCCCTCCGATCTTGTTTAAATTAATCTGCACCGTTGGATATGCAGCGAGAAAATCTGGACGGCTTGAATCTGTGCTCCCAGATCTACAGTCGGGATTGGATTCTGGAGCCCCCCTGCCATTCTACCTTTAAGAGAAGGGGGGGGGTTCCGGAATTGGGTGCACATCTCTCGAGTGGACAAGATTAGAGTGCCCATATCAACGGTGCTCAAGCGATTCTGGACCCTCCTTGCCTTTCTGCCTTTAATACGGGGGGGTTCCATAATGGTGAGGTATTGATGAAGGAGCCCACTCCTGACATGTCACCTTTTGTATTGTTCTCCACCTGACCATGCGACAAGGCTCGTTCCCTTTAGCCCCTCCTCATCCTTCGACATCTGTCCATCTCCCGAGTGGTGTAAATCTACTGACATCACACGTGGATTGACACGTGTTGAATACTGCCACATGTCACTCTCATTCATGACTTACATGTGCCTGAAATGTTGAATCAGTTTGACACTTGTCATTACCTGATTGTGCCACATGTTCCTAGATGACATGGTCTACTGACGTGAGTTGGGTCGATGGTCTATATCACATCTTGATCTGACAGTTCAAATTCAGTCGGGATTTCACACATCGCGATTTCGACACTCTTTTCATTCTGTGTTTTTGTCACTTCAAAGTCCCGATCCACGAAACTCGATAATGGAGTCGTATCAACGGTCTAGATCACATCTTGATCTGACGGTTGCAATTACATCGTGATTTCGCATATCATGATATCGGGATTCTTGATGTCAATATTCTTTGACATCTCCAACACTCGATCCTCGAAACCCCGAAATGGTCTTCGATCAACAGTTCAGATCAAACCTTGATTCAATGGTTGTGATTAAATCGCGATTTCGCAATTCTTGTTGCATTGTTTCTTTTCCCTCTCTATGTCGCGATTCATGAAACTCCGATATGGAGTTGGATCAATGGTCCAGATCTAATCTTGATTCAACAGTTGCGATTAAGTCACAATTTTGCATATTGCGAAATCGAGATTTATGTGGATGATATTACTTGACATATCCAACTCTCGATCGCCAAAACTCCGATATGGACTGGAATCAACAGTCTAGATTCAAATTTAATTTGATGACTGAGATTAGATCGCGATTTCGAGAGGTTAGGGAACATCGTTCCTTTGACTCTCCAGTCAGTGAACTGACGATCTATCCCCATGTGTCCTGCTTGAAGACAGACGGTCCTCCTTCTTTCGAGATTTTGTGAGCCCTCTACTCCTTTCACTTTAAAGAACATGCAGGTTCTCCTCGATCCAACGGTGGTTGGACCCTACGCTCAGATCTAACGCCCGAGATATATCATCCATATCTGCATGCTCCTCTTGTCTACATTGAGATCTGATGGTCATTGGGAATTCGGGATGGGATCCAACAATCACCGACACTTCTCTTCCAAGCTTATACATCCTTCTTACTTGGAAGAATTTCTAAGTGTCAAGGGCCTCGACCTTTGATCTGCCTGTGATCCTAAGTACGTTATCTCCCTTGAGCTTTAGTCATGAGTTAACCTCATCCCTGGTGCACACCTACGCACTGCATTCGACTCTACGTTAATTCCTCCTGAGCTTACGTTGTTCCTATTTTTCCATCGATGCACACTCTGATCCTGCCATCTTCACTGTTGTACTTGCCATCAATGACAAGCATATGCTACGTGTTAAACATTTTCCAACAATCTCCCCCTTTGGCATTGATGGCAACTAAGGCACCCGAATTCTTTTATCCCCCTTTGACATCAATGCCAAAGAAGAGACATGCTCCCCCTGAGCTATTGCAGTAATTTTAGGAGGCATTAGATATTCAAACAATACACAACTCCCCCTAACAAGATGGACTCGTTAGGTGTGAAACGAAATGACACCCAGCTTCTGTCTGAGATATTCAAATGGTGTCTTGGCTAGGGGTTTAATAAAGATGTTTGCAATTTGTTCTGTAGTGGGAATGTAATGGACCTGAACAATCTGATTGGTGACCTGCTCTCTCAGAAAATGATATTTTATGGGAATATGTTTTGTATTGGAGTGGAAGACAGGATTTTTAGACACACTGATGGCACTAGTGTTATCACAATGAATTGGGATCGGTGCAGTGTATTTTACCTCTAAGTCTGCAAGTGTCTGAATCATCCATAATACCTGTGTGCAATAGGTAGCAGTAGCAATGTACTCTGCCTCTGTGGTTGATAAAGAAATGGAACCTTTCTTTTTACTAAGCTAGGCTACTAGGGAGTCACCCAAGAAGAATGCTCCTCCACTGGTTCTTTTTCTCTCATCAACACAGTTTTCCCAATCTGCATCTGAATAAGTAGTCAACTGAAGACTTTGATTTCTAAGATACCACAGACCATAAGTCATTGTTTCTTTTAAGTACCTGAATATACTTTTGACAGCTTGCAAATGACTCTGTTTAGGTGCATCCTGATATCTTCCTACCATTCCTACAACATGCATTATGTCTGGGTGAGATGTTGTGATGTACAGAAGGCTTCCTATCATTTATCGATACGATCTTTGATCAATATCAGGTGAATCATCATCCTTTCTTAGTTTATATCCAGTTACCATAAGTGTACCCACAGGTTTAGAATCTTCCATTTGAAACCTTTTTAGCATTTCTCTTAGATATTTTTCTTGAGAAATGAACATCCCTTCAGGCCTCTGAGTAATTTGCAGACCAAGGAAAAAGGATAGTTCTCCTATGATAGACATTTCAAATTCAGACTCCATGGCAGAAGAAAACCATTGTACCAGTGAATCCTTATTACATCCAAAGATGATGTCATCTACATAGACTAGTACAATGAGCAAATAATTATCCTTTGTCTTAATATACAGATTGTTGTCAGTTGTTCCTCTCTTGAACCCTTTGTCTTTGAGATACGTATCCATTATGTGATACCAGGCTCGAGGGGCTTGTTTTAAACCATATAAATCTTTCTTCAACTTGCATACTAAGTCAGGGTTATCAGACAATTTGAAACCTTCTGGTTGTTCCATATAAACTTCTTCACTTAAATCTCCATTGAGAAAGGCTGACTTGACATCCATTTGGTAGACTTTAAACCTTTTATGACAAGCATAGGCAAGAAACATTCTAATAGCTTCTAATCTTTCTACGGGCGCAAATGTTTCATCAAAATCTAGTCCTTCTATCTGAGCATAGCCTTTACAGACTAACCTCGCTTTGTTCCTGATAACTTGTCCTTGCTCATTCAACTTATTCTTAAAGATCCATTTTAAGCCAATGACGTTTTTGCCTTTGGGTCTTTGAACCATCTCCCATGTATTGTTTTTCTCAATCTGATCAAGTTCTTCATTAATTGCTTTAACCCAGTGATCATCTTTGTTGGCTTCATTAAAATTCTTGGGTTCCAGTATGGATATGAGAGCTATATGAGATTGTTCGGTGGTTTTGATTAGCTTTCTCCTGGTTTGTACACCTTTGTCTTTTTCTCCAATTATCAGACTTGCAGGATGATTCTTTTGAATGATTCTGGAGGAGGAATTTGTAGTTGACTTCTGATTTGAGTCTGTCTGAGTGTCTGAGTCTTCATCTGATTCAGAGTCTTCATTTTATGATTCTTGGACTTGTTCATATTCATCTCTAGCTGTGTCTTCTGTAGAAGATTCATTACTATACACCTCTCTTGTTGGGATTCCTTCATCAATTTTTACATCAATACAGTCAACCATTTTATGCAGCCTCTTATTATAGCATGTGTATCCTTTACTGTTTGTAGCATACCCTAAGAAAATACCTTCATCCACCCGGTCATCATATTTTCCAAGGTTCTCATCATTATTCTTTATGTAGCATTTACTCCCAAAGACTTCGAAGTGTTTGATTGAGGCCGGTCTTCCAAACCATAATTCATAAGGTGTCTTGTCACTTTTTGGTCTGAGGTGAGATTTGTTAAGCACATGGACTGCTGTGTGTATTTCTTCTACCCAGTAGGTTTGACCAATGTTCTTCTCATTCATCATTGACCTGGCCATTTCCTGCATTGTTCTTTTTTTCCTCTCAACTACTCTATTTTGTTGTGGAGTTCTTGGGATTGTGTATTCTCTCTTGATCCCGTGCTTATCGCAGAATTCCTTGAAGTCTCTTGACATAAACTCTCCTCCCCTGTCTGATCTTACTACCTTTAACCTCTTCCCTATTTGAGTCTCAATTAAAGCCTTAAATATCTTAAACTTCTCAAATGATTCAGCTTTTTCTTTGAGAAAGGAAACCCAAGTAAGTCTGGAGTAATCATCTATAATCAGCATGAAGTATTTTTCTTTCCCTGTGCCTTCCTGTCTTGATGGTCCACATAAATCCATATGAACTAGTTGGAGTGGTTTCTCTGTTGAAGTAAAGCTCTTGGACTTGAACTGTGTCCTGTTTTGCTTCCCTACTTGACAGGGTTTACATACTGAATCTTGGGGCTTTGATATTCTCGGAAGATCTTTTACTGCCTAGAGGTTTTTGAGTTTGATTAAGTGGTCAAAGTTTAGATGTCCAAGTCTCATATGCCATAACTAGCTTTCATCATGTTTTCTTAGATGAAATTCTTTTCTATTTTCTTTCAGCACATATACATTATTTTCTATCCTTATGCCTTTGGCCACCACTTGTCCTAAGTTTACAGACTTTATCTTGCAGTCCTTGGACATGAACAACACCTCGCATCCTCTATCACACATTTGACTTACACTGAGCAGGTTATGTTTCAGCCCATCCACAAGTAGAACATCTTGGGGTTTTCCTTTTCCATTACTTAAGCTCACCATCCCTTTGCCTTTTATTTTCCCTGGAGCATCATTTCCAAAGGTTACACTTCCTGATTTTCTTTCACTTAGAGATAGAAACTTGCCTTTGTCTCCTGTCATGTGTTTGGAGCATC
>ML799051.1:175102-195036 GCA_009831015.1 Picea engelmannii | reverse complement strand
CCAATTGTTGGACAACTGAGAGTGGGGGTGAATCAGTTGTTACCATTCTTAAACAATTATGCTTCTTTTTAAAATCTTTACAAGGCACTTAATGATGATCACAATAATGCAGTGAAATAAACAAAGGCACATTCAGCATCAGTCACATATATGAGAAAGACAGAGATAGATAGTTCCCGAGGAAACCCATGCAGGGTAAAAACCTCATTTTCTTTATATGATAAGTATTATCTACATTCTTTACATTATCATACATATGAGCACCAACTCATTGTGAGGCTACAACCTCTGGTTTTGCAAGCTGCAACTTGCTGAGAGAACCGACTCTCTGTTTTCTCTAGCACCCACTAGAAGGAAGCACCAACTCCCTGGTTTCTCTAGCACCAACTAGAAGGAAGCACCAACTCCCTGGTTTCTCTAGAACCAACTAGAAGGAAGCACCAAGTCCCTGGTTTCTCTAGCACCAACTAGAAGGAAGCACCAACTCCCTATGTTCAAGAACCCACTTGAACCTTTGAGGACACCAGTCCTCCCTAGCACCTCCAAACCACCCTGAATAATAAATTCTTTTGTTACTGAAACTTATTATAGCGATATAACATTATTCAATGGCTTACCAGCCCGATTGTTGTTCTATTACGCTTCTCTGCCCTGTCTGCATCAGTTTCTTCTGCACGCCACCTTGCACTTTCTGTTCTTCAGCCTTTTATACTCTCTGCACCATATCTCTTTGATGCAACCTTCCTCTACCATGCATCTCCACTACTGCGCTCTGCCTCCTTTCTCACACTTGAATCCTCCACCATGACAACAACAACCATAGCAACTCCAACAACAACAACAACTCTTCTCTTCTATGTACCGTGTATATATAGATTATGTGCATATTTTGCATGCAATATTCACCATTCCTCTGCATGCTCATACCGTGCCAATATCCTCCACATCTTAAGTGCTCTGTGTGATCATCATCACGACTCTTCAACTTCTCTGGCAGTTCAACCCCTATGTCTATCATCACTAGGTGTTATGCCGAGATTCCTTTTTCTCTCTGGTAGTTGAGACTCTTCATCTTCTCTGTGAAAGTCGAGCTCACTTTCTATGTTTCAGTTACAGGCCTCAATGCCCATCCAACTGTTAATCGCCTCCACAAACATATTCATCCCTCTTGAAGATTCTCAAAGGCTCTTCACCTTCTCTGTCAATCATCCCCAAGTGTCTTCGAGTCCTCTGGCTGAAACCATCAGTGGTTTCTGGCAGTTATACTATGTCGTGCTATAGTTTCCCTCTGATCTTGTTCAAATTCATCTGCACCGTTGGATATGCAGCGAGAAAATCTGGACGGCCTGAATCTGTGCTCCCAGATCTACGATCGGGATTGGATTCCAGAGCTCCCCTGCCATTCTACCTTTAAGCAAAGGGGGGGGGGGTCCGGAATTGGGCGCACATCTCTCGAGCGGCCAGGATTAGAGTGCCCAGATCAATAGTCCTCAAGTGATTCTGGACCCTCCTTGGCTTTCTACCTTTAATATGGGGGGGGTCCGGAATGGTGGGGTATTGATGAATGACCCCACTCCTGGCGTGTCACCTTTTGTATCATTCTCCACCTGATCGTGAAACAAGGCTTGTTCCCTTTAGCCCCTCCTCATCCTCCGACATTTGTCCATCTCCCGAGTGGTGTAAATATACTAACATCACACGTGGATTGACACGTGTTGAATACTGCCACATGTCACTCTCATTCATGACTTACATGTGCCTGAAATGTTGAATCAGTTTGACACTTGTCATTACCTGGTTGTGCCACATGTTCCTAGATGACGTGGTCTACTGACGTGAGTTGGGTCGATGGTCTATATCACATCTTGATCTAACGGTTCAAATTCAATCGGGATTTCACACATCGCGATTTCGACACTCTTGTCATTCTGTGTTTTTGTCACTTCAAAGTCCCGATCCACGAAACTCTGTAATGGAGTCATATCAACGGTCCAGATCACATCTTGATCTGACAGTTGTAATTACATCGTGATTTCTCATATCGCGATATCAGGATTCTTGATGTCAATATTCTTTGACATCTCCAACACTCGATCCTCGAAACCCCGAAATGGTCTTGGATCAATGGTTCAGATCATACCTTGATTCAATGGCTGCGATTAAATCGTGATTTCACAATTCTTGTTGCATTGTTTCTTTTCCCTCTCCATGTCACGATTCGCGAAACTCTGATATGGAGTTGGATCAATGGTCCAGATCTGATCTTGATTCAACGGATACGATTAAGTCACAATTTTGCATATCGCAAAATCAGGATTTCTGTGGATGATATTACTTGACATCTCCAACTCTCAATCCCCGAAACTCTGATATGGACTGGAATCAACATTCCAGATTCAACCTTAATTTGATGGCCGAGATTAGATCGCGATTTCAGATATCGTGATTTCGAGAGGTTAGGGAACGTCGTTCCTTTGACTCTCTAGTCAGCGAACTGCCGATCTATCCCCACGTGTCTTGCCTGAAGATGGACGGTCCTCCTTCTTTCAAGATTTTGTGAGCCCTCTACTCCTTGCACTTTAAAGAATGTGTAGGTTCTCCTCGATCCAATGGTGGTCAAACCTTGCTCTCGGATCTAATGCCCGAGATATATCCTCCATATCTGCGTGCTCCTCTTGTCTACATTGATATCTGACAGTCATCGGGAATTTGGGATGGGATCCAACGATCACCGACGCTTCTCCTCCAATCTTACACATCCTTCTTACTTGGAAGAATTTCTAAGTGTCAAAGGCCTCAACCTTTGATCCGCATGTGATCCTAAGTATGCTATCTCCCTTGAGTTTTAGTCATGAGTTAACCTCATCCCTGGTGCACACCTACGCACTGCATTTGAATCTATGTTAATTCCTCCTGAGCTTACATTGTTCCTGTTTTTCCATCGATGCACACTTTGATCCTGCCATCTTCACTGTTGTACTTGCCATCAATGACAAGCATACGCTACCTGTTAAACATTTGCCAACAATGTAAAGGGAGGGATAAACCTCCAAGAGTGTTACCCATGATTTTGGTCGTCATGATGATGTATTGATTATGGTGTACTCAGGCTCTTCATTAGAACTTTCTCCAGAGAAAAGTTACCTTCATCTCTTTTCAGAAATCACAGTTTTGAGGAAGGTTCGCAGGCTACCAATACATTTGCCTGCGAGAATGCATGATTCTCGCAGGCTGCTTTAAGCCAGGGTGCAAGAAGTTCGCATTGTGTCTAACTACTAGGGTGCGAACCCTTTCTAAAGAAGGGAAAAGGATGAATTCTCGAAGCTTCTAGAAGGGAATCTTCTAGAAGGATGAGATGGCATTCGAATGGTTATCTAAGTACTGGCTTTCCTGATATTTTGGGATCATTCCTATCCAAGTAACTAATTCATTCTTTCTTATATATTGAGGGGATTCTCATGGAAGAGGTTAGCAAGCAAACAAGAAAGAGATTAAATGGAGAATTAGTGAAAGATTGTGTGAAGGATTGAAGCTACAGCAGCTAGAGAACTCCAACAAAGTCATCAAAGGTGGTTGATCTTCTTCATGCAAGTGAGCAAGTGTGTGTGTCAGAGCTAAGGGTCATCGAAAGGAAGCTTGCAACATCAAGGCTCAGTTTGTAATCTTTACTTTCCATCAATATGATACAGTAATGTGTCCCTTTCCCATAAAGTTAGTTTTACTTTATTGTATAACTCCATGATCATATACATAGATGAACTGTTGAATAGATTGTACTTTCTTCACTTCGGTTGGTTTGTATTGTTTTGATCTTGACTATACGAGAGCACTGGAGTGAAGCAGGAGCAACAAAGATCAAAGGAAGTTATTGTAAGGTATGTTCTTTAATCATACCTCCTAGTACATTCAATAGTTAAAATCTAGGGAAAGAGTATCATTTTGTCTTGCTTTGTTCTAGATCCAGGTGGATCTAGGGAGATCGGTTTGTGTCTGCACTTATGGATTTATCCAATAACAAAATTGGCGACTCCACTGGGGAAAAATCCCTTTTTCTTTGTGGCCTTTTGCGCTTTTCTGTGGCCATTTTCTCTAGTTTCATTTTTCTCTTGTCTTATCAGTCTCTGAGTCTTCAGGATATCCTAATAGACCTTCTGAGTCTAGAAGCCTTTTTGAATTTTGCTTCAATTTTCAAAAATTTTGTTATGTTCAGGAGTTCTTGCACTGTAATCCATTGCATCCTGCGAGAATTTGGAGGGTTCGCACCCTGCACATAAGTTTCAGTGCGAGAACCTCGCACCTTGCTAAAGGGTCATCTACGAGAATCTATGATTCTCGCACTGTGTAACACTACTTGCCTGTGAACAATATTTTTTCAAAATTTTGAAATTGAGTTTTGGTTTTTCTCACTGCTCAGATTAGTTGAATTACCTCTTTTGGGTTTCTTGGATCATTGATTGATATGTTTCTTGCTTTAGTTTGCATGCGTAAACAGTTGTAGGGTTTCAAGGTTTTTCTTGTCCTTTGTGTCTTGACTTTCGTTTCTTGACTCTTATTGGCAAAATCATTCTCTCTGACTTCAGGAGTTGAGTGTGTCTGATTGGTTGAGAACCAGTGATTGGTTGAAAGTTGAGTACTTGGTTTTTCTCATTTGCTTATTGGTTTGAAATAACATTTTCGTTTGCATTGAGAAGACTATTTGGTTTGCTCTTTAGTTTTTGCTTTTATTGAAAGAGTTGATTGGATTGTTATTGCTAGATTCTTTATGATTTGATTTTCTTCTCTCTCATTGGTATAGTGAGAGTTCTTTTTGAAAAGTGAACCCAAAGTTTTCTTTCATCAATTTTTTTTTGTCATTCACAAAACATTGAAAATCAAATTTTAGAGATTGTTGAAGATTTGAAAAAGACACTATAGAGGATAGTCATTTAATAAGTGATTGTTTGCATTGACATTTGAAAGGAAATGGTGCATTGTAGTTCCAGGTTGATTTGGACAATTCTCTCTCTCTCCCATACATAGGATTCATCGAATGAAAAGTGATACATTTCATTAACGTCCTTGCACTATTGGGTCAGAGTCATACAACATAAGTTTCACTTCCGTTACCTTTGAGTAAACAACAACTCTTAAAAACATTGCGTAATCATAAAATTTATCTAGTAACTCTTTTCTAGGGATCTTTTACACCAATATTTAGCTAGGCTAGTGCTTTGGAGTAGAAAGAGAGATACACTCTCCGAAATCTCAAAACAAACAATAGCATCTTGAGTTAGTGAGTGTCAAATTCCATTTGCAACATATTGTCCTGGGAAGCCGTTCTAACACAAGGGTCAAGCACTAGGTCACATTGGTGTTGGCAGAGTTACTCACCCTGCTTTGTTGACATCAGTGTAGAGATTGCACGTATTACGGGGGTCACTTGGAGGTATACCCACAATGATGAGTGGAAGCCTTTTGAGTTGATTTCAGGCTAGATACCCTGCCCTTGCGTGTGGATCGGACTGTCGACTGTTCCCCCAGGCTTTACTGTTGTTGGTGGTGACCTTAGTGGCCTATCTCTCTAGGTTCTTACCCAAGGTGACTGTGGAGGAGAAAGTCTTCACGGTACCTGGAATTGACGTTGACCAAACTCACTCGGGCTCCTTGGAGGGTATACCCACGATTATGTGTGGGAGCTTGAACCAGGGTGTAAGTCCATTAAGCAGGTCGTCAGCGTAACTTTTCCACCATATCCCTGCCCCTTGTCATCTCATTGTTGCGACGTTGGATTTCATCACCCACTAGTGGCTTCGAAATTAGAAGGTCTTGTTTTCCTGGTGATTGCTTCCTAGATTTTGTTTACTAGTGCATGTTGTTTGTTTCTCGAGGTTGATCATAAGAATTTCTTCACGGAGCTTGTCACTTGTTTACAATTGCTCCCCCATGACATTCACGTAGGATGCAAGGTTTATCTCCAGAGCATCTAGACGATTCTCAACCCTTGCCTACCAGTACACTTGAGGGCTCTCCTCACCAGAGTGAAGACCCAGTTGTTACCCCACCATACGTGGACACAAGTGAAGTCCCAGTTGTCACCACACCACAAGTGGAATCAACTGAATCTCTAGAACCTTTTAGAATTACCAATACTAGAGAGGACTATCGCATTCGTCGTGGTGAACGACCTTTTGTGTGATTAAATGCTTCTGAAGAAGCCATTGTTACATCTTCTGAATTAGTCGTTGGGCCTTTTCCTGGGGAAGAAGACCAAGATCCTTTTTGGTCAGGTAATTTCCGAAGGGTCCTTTTTGGTACTGAGTCACCTATAGTCTACACAATCAACCCTCCAGTGCTTACTGAGACAGAGACTATACCAGTGACTACCACATATCACTTTGTTCTCCCTGACAAGATGACCCATCTCGCAAATACTACGAGTGTCCCAACCGCGATTACTACAGCTAGTCTTGCTCCTATCAATACCCAGAGAATGCCTAATGTCATTCTGACATTACCACCAGGATACCATGCATTGAATGCCTTGTTGAATGCTTTTGTTCCAACACCTCTGCAAACCCCATCTGGTACTCCTGGAGGTCCTTCTAGGCATCCTATTCCTGTTTTTATTCCGACGCTCCCTCAATTTCCTTCTGGCAATCCTAATCCTAGTGGCACTATACCATCCATTACACCTAACCTGTAGATTCTCATTGGTGGACAAGGTGGTATGATTCCATTTCCTCTTACTAGAAATAATCCACTTACTACACAACCTACGATTGGCACACAACTTCTGGTTGGAACTCCACCAATGATAGGAGGACCAAACCCACCGTTTGGACAAAATATACCTGCATCTTTGGCCTAGTATTGGAATCGGATTCTACAACATCTTCCTCAAGTGGTTGGGGGGAAACAACCTGTCCCTACTATAGGCCAACCATATCCAAGTGTACCCAATCCTATTTGGGGTCAAGGTCAGAATTTTCCACCTCAGGTCCCTACTAAAACCCAAGGTTACAATCCTTGGAGTTACTGTCCTCTCCAACCACCATCGAATTAGACGGGATCTTCCCACTATGGACAGACTGCATACGGTCCTACTAGTTTGTCGACAGGGCTTCCACCCCAAAGTCACCAGTACCTGCAAGTGAATCGACAATTGCCTTTTCTTGCTACTTTGGATTTGCCAGATTTGTCTAAGATTCTCAATGATCCTATTCGTCACTCTCCCCAATGGCCTATTATTCCAGCTAAGCTTCCATTGGACATTCCTAAGTTTGATGGAAAACTGGGAGATGACCTGAACAATCATGTGATGAATTTTCACCTATGGTGTTCATCCAACTCATTGATGGATGACTCTATTCGTCTACGTCTTTTTCAATGAACCCTTACTAGTTTTGCTGCAAAGTGGTATATTGAATTGCCACGAGGTTTCTTCTCTAATTTCAACACCCTAGCTACGGCTTTCCTTACACATTACCAGTTACCGATCCGTTATGATACTGGGATTGAGATTTTGACTTCCTTCAAACAGACTAAAGGCACTCATATATCGGATCATATTCATGAGTGGCAAAGGAGACGACGTCTCATCAAACTTGAACTCCCCGATCAGTTACTGGTCGAATGGTTTACGAAATCCTTTGTGAACGAAATTGGTAAGGACATTTCCATGGGTGGCGTTGTCACTGAGGAGCAGGCTATAAGTCGTTCTCAATATCGTGATCTCGTTTATTCGCAAACGAGAACACTTTATGATTTATTACCTGAGTTACCTCGTCCTGGTACTTCCATCACTTCAACTACTCCAGTTGCCTCCCATGCAGCTGATGGTGTGATTAGTACGGCCCAAGCCCAATCACATTCTATTTCAAGCACCAATCCTAAGTCTACTTCTTCTAATGTAAAAAATGCTCCATCTCCTGCCACTCCTACCAGTAAAACTTATGAGGTGAACTTCATTCAATCTACCCCGACCGGTAAAAATAAATCAAAAAAAGGGAGAGGCAAGAATAAGGAGGGAAAAAATAATAATCAAACAGAGCCGCCTAAAAATACTCCTGTTGAAGATCAGGATAAGCACAAACCATGCTACCCTTGCCTTATTTGTGGTGATGATCACTACACGAAGGATTGTCCATGATGTGCCGAGGTCACTAAGTTTCTGCAAGGAACATCCAAGCCATCTACGATGACCGTCTTGTCCCAACCCTTCCCATCTCAACAATAGGCTCAGTTGGTCATTCATGACCAACCATCTACTTCTACCACATCATATGTTTTGATGTGTACTGTTGATTCTAAGACAAATAACGTTGGACTTACGACTAGAGCCAAAGATTATACTCTGTCTAAAGAGAAGGTTGACGATTTACCTCCTACTTTGGTACAACCCTCTCCACCGACTCCACCTACCAATGGTCCTCTTCATCTTGAACGACCGAGCCCTAATATATTTCTATGACCACCCCCCAAAGGTGTCATTAGAAAGTCAACTTTCAATCCTCATGCTCATGCGGCCCAGAACTACAGTATTGTGGAAGATCTGGCCCAGGCACCTTCAGCGATGTCAGCCCTTGAAGTCCTTAAGCCTTGTCCTACACAATGGAAGGCACTGTTGAAAGCTATAGGTGGAATTGACCCCACAAAAACGAATTTGATAATCTTTGATTTGGAAGATCACATTCCAAGGTTACCACCCCAACTCGCATTTCAAATTGAAGTTGTTGTCTCTGACAAGAACATTTGTCGAACTGTTATTGATGAGGGTGCCTCTACGTTTGTAATGTCTTTTGCTTGTTGGAAAGACAATGGTTCTCCTCCTTTAAATGAATCACAAAATCTTCTGAAAGCCTTCAATGGATCTAGTTTTAAGCCTTACAGTGTTCTTCCATCGTTGCCTGTTACACTAGAAGGTAAGACCGTCCAAGTTGAAGTGGAAGTCTTCGATGCTCCCCTTGATTATAATCTTCTGCTTGGTCGTAGCTGGATTGATTCCATGCGTACGGTAGTGTCAACCCTTTTCTGTGTAGTACATTTTCCTCATCACGGAAAGGTAGTTATTGTTGACCAACTTTCCTTCTTCAATTCCGATACTCGTACTGGCAACATGTCGTTTATTGCTAAAACCCCGTCGGGTTATGAAAATGTCGGTGTAGGCCTTTTAAAGGACTCCTCGTTAATGGGTATTTTCCCCATTCCTCCGCCCAATGTTCCATGCCCGTCATTTTCTTCTATCAACATGATCTCCACCGTGCCTCACGAACTCCCTTCATCACATGACCCTTGGATTGTCCCTGGCCCTGGAGATCACACTCGTTTCGGCGACGTCATGCCGTTAAGTCTGGTTGAATCTGCATATCAGGTCATTCAATCGGCAACACCTTCTACCCCCTCTCTTGATGAATTGTCTCCTGATCCTTTCCATGTTATCTTTCCCACTGATGAGACGATCATGTCCGTCATGGAGGACACCCCTTGGGATGATGGACATCATCGTTCCATACTCTTTTTGGAACAACACACTCTAGAGAACTACCAATGGATTTCGACTCCGTCAACCGTTGTTGTCATTTCCATGGTTCCTGCGACTTCACACGATGTGTTTGCTGAAGGGAACCTCAGTAATATTTCTCCCACGATTCCCATTGACATATCCGTTAAACCTGGGATAGTTGAAAATGTTCATATCGGAGCTTCGTGTTCTCCCGATGAAATCATCACCTATACGTCTATGTTCAAAGAATTTCATGACATTTTCGCCTGGAGTTATGAAGAGATGCCAGGTATCGACCCTGCAATTGTTGTACATGAGATAAAGACATACCCCGGAGCTAAACCCGTTCAGCAGCGCCTTCATCCAGTTCATCCACGTAAAGCGGCAGCTATCAAGCTCGAAGTTGAAAAACTTCTAAAAGCCAGCTTTATTTATCCGGTGGCTTTGACAAAATGGGTTTCTAACCCCGTTCCAATTGATAAGAAAGGGGGAAGTATTCTTGTATGTGTTGATTATAGAGATATTAACAAAGCATGTCCAAAAGACAACTTTCCAACCCCTTTTGTCGACCAGATTGTCGATGACAGTGCCGGCCGTGAAATCTTTTCTCTCATGGATGGTTTCTCCAGCTATAATCAAATTAACATCGCTCCCGAGGACCAACATAAAACTGCTTTTATATGTCCTTGGGGTACTTTTCCCTATAGGAAACTCTCATTCAGTCTTAAGAATGCTGGCACGACGTTTCAACGTGCTATGTCTTATGCTTTTCATTATATAAAGCATATTGTTCAACCCTATTTGGACGATTTACCAGCTCATTCTCTACGCCGAGTCGATCACCCCACTCATCTCCGAGCCATTTTCGTTCATTGTCGATTTTATCGTATTCGTTTCAATCCTCATAAATGCATTTTTTGCGTAGAATCTGGTCATCTTCTAGGTTTCATTGTTTCACGTCAAGGGATCAGGGTGGATCCACTTAAGGTTGAGGTGATTCTTAATCTCCCTCCTCCTTCTACACTGCGCCAGTTGCAAAGTTTGTAGGGGAAAGAAAACTTTCTTTGTCGTTTAATCCCTAATTACGCCGAGATTACTCGTGGTTTTACAAGGCTACTAAAGAAAGATTCAGAGTTCATCTGGGATACCGTGGCCAACAATTCTTTCGAGGCTTTGAATTTGTCCCTCACATGAGATCCGCTTCTCTTTCCTCCTGATTATAGTCGTGATTATTTTTTGTATCTTGCTGCCTCTGAGTATACTATTGGCATGGTTCTAGTCCAGGAGGATGATAAGGGCGACGAGCATGTTGTTTATTACTTGAGTCAAAATCTCACATCAACTGAAATCAAATATCAACATGTTGAGAAACTAGCTTTGGCTATCGTTCAAGTTGTTCAACGCTTTCGACATTATATCCTCTCCAGGAAAACTATAGTGATTTCTCATTGCAACCCTATGAAACACATTTTAACACGTCAATTGCTAGGGGGAAAATACTCCAAATGGATTGTAATACTCCAGGAGTTTGACTTGGAATTCGATCACGCCACGTCTAAGAAATCATTAGTTTTTGCTGAGTTAATATGTGATTTTCCTCACTCTGCCATGGAAAATGTAGCAGTAGATTTATTACCTGATGAATCACTTTTCCTAATTAGTACTGATGATCTTTGGTATGGAGATATCATTATATATATCCAAACCCAGACTTTTAGGCCTACTTTGTCTAGCACTAAATGACGTCGCATCCATTATCAAGCACGTCAATACATTATTCTCGGCGATACTCTTTACCGTCGGGGTATTGACTCTGTTTTTCGACGTTGTCTGACTTTTGACGAAGCCGAGAAAGCTCTGAATGACTGCCATTCTGGAGCATGTGGTGGTCATATGTATGAGTATGCTACTGCCCAGAAGATCTTACACGTAGGTTATTTTTGGCCTTCCTTTTTCAATGACTGCATTACAGAGGTCCAGAAATGCCATGCCTGCCAGACCTACAATCAAAAAATTCGGTCACATCCTGCTCTTCTTCATCCTGTGGTCTCAGTTGTTCCTTTTGCAAAATGGGGCATTGATTTCATGACATGTAACCCTCACTCGGCCAGGGGGCATGGTTACATCATTGTAGCTGTTGATTACTTTACAAAATGGGCTGAGGCGATGTCGAACTTCGATAATACTGGAAAGACTACAACGTTATTACTTTTTAACCATGTCATAGCTCGTTTTGGCGTTCCTCAAGCTATTGTTACTGATCACGGTAGTCATTTTAGGAATTTTATGATGTCTGAAATTACGGAAAAGTTGGGTCTTCGTCATGATAACTCGACACCCTATTATCTGCAATCTAATGGCCAAGTCGAAGCAATCAACAAAGTTCTTATAACTATGCTTCGATGGATGATAGGAATTCATAAAACAAGCTAGCACACGATGTTGTTTTTGACATTGTGGGCATACTGGACATCTGTTAAATCCACTACGGGGTTTACACCTTTTTTATTGGTCTATGGTGTGGAAGCCATTCTTCCTATAGAATGCGAGATACCTTCTCTGAAGCTAGCTGTCGAACTCTTACCCAATACTTCTGCTGAAGAAGAACGTCTATTGTATCTGATGCGATTAGACAAAACTCTACGTGACACCACTCTAGTAATAGAAGCCCAGAAGAAACGTGTCAAGGCATAGTATGAAAAGCATGTCAAGCCTCACGTTTTCTCTGAAGGTGATCTTGTTCTTCTCTATGAACAGGATAGAGATGCATTAGGAGCTGGGAAATTCGAACCAATGTGGCGAGGTCCTTATATTGTTCACCGAGTTTTGGAAAAAGGAGCATATGAGCTGGTCGATTATGATGGTATCCCTTTGAGTGAACCCAGGAATGGGTTGTACTTGAAGAAGTACTATGCATAAGTCATTTGTGCACAAGTACTTGTATTTTTATGTATCATACTTTATGTGTGTTACTTTAGTTTTCTTTTGACGTTATCTGGTCTTTGCCCTTATGTGACGTTGTGTTTGATTTCCAGATGTCGGAGTCTTCGCTACCCTATATTGGCTTCACTGATGGTGCTAGCCGTAGTACTCTGAACCTAGCTTCCGCTGCGTGGGAAATCTATGCCCCAACAAACGAACTTATATCTTTACGAGGTGTATGTCTTGGCCGTGCTACCAACAACATCGCAGAGTATAGCGTCGTTATTGAATTATTGGTTGATGCTATCTCACTCGGAATTTGTCATTTGGTTGTGCAACTTGACTCGCAGATTTTAGTACTACAACTAAGTAATATCTACTCTATTCGAAGTCCTACTCTGTTACAAGTATATTTGTGGATTCGCCTCTTGGAACGATATTTTGATCACATTGAATATCAACATATTCCTAGATGTCTTAATACATTAAAAGATGCATTGGCTAATTACATATTGGACAGACATTTAAACCATTTATAAATCAAACACATTAAAATTCACACAATATAAAGTAAACCGGTAGAAGCCATTTGTATATATAATGATCAAAAGAGTTTGTTTTTTACAAAAAGTTTGTCCGAAGACCAAAATATCAAAAATTGAAGCTTATAGCTTCTACAAAGTGACATCACGAATGAATTTCATGGTAACACACAACTGCTCTAGCAACTCTATGGAGCAGTCGACCCATAGTTGTTGATACCCCTACAGTGTGACGTTGATCGCGTCGTGGAACCTCTTCCAAAGTCATATCTGGAATGTCTACTGCCAGGCCCTCTAAATTCTGTTCCACCACCTGATAATCTTCGGCATATTGTGGTGTTGCTGCTAGTACCTCTCCTCGTCGCTGGATAGGAGAAGTTCCAGGAGGTCTATATGGTCCAACATCTGTGTTATCAACAAACATTTTTGTGTTAGTCTTCGGATAAATATATAAAACCAAAAACATTTGAATATGATTAAAATTCAAAAAAACATTTAAAAAGAGAAAATGCGTGTACTTCTTACCCAAGTCACCCCACTGTGCATCCTCAGGCGGTTCTAAATCCGAATCTCCTCAGAAATCCAACCCGGCATAAGCATAGTCATCGACCATCAACATCTGGTTTTGCAACCAGTCAAAGAAAATATCGTCATATTTGACAATTGGTCCTGCCACGTGCCGGTCCATAAGCCGACACCACCTCAACATCCTTGGATCTCTAGGACTCGGGAAGTCCCACTCAACCTGTAGTCTAAATATGGGGACCCTCTCGAGGAAGAAGGACATCAGCAAAGAACCATACCCAAATTGTTTCAATTCACCTCGCCTGCATTTAGTTAATTGTCTTTTGATACTACGGAACACTGCATCAACCCAGTTAAATACTCGGGGCTCAGTACACTTGATGGCGTACTGGAAGTAGCTCTGTAATGCCATATGGGGAGCAAAAATCCCAGCCATCTGAGCAATCGTGAAAAGAATAGTGCGCAGAGTCAAGTCTGTTACTCCCCAGATCACCACTTTCCCTTTATTTCTTTCGGCGTCAGGTACGCAGTATTGATTGCAGTACTCACTCATCTTGAGCCCACCACCTCTACTACCGGTCAGACTGACATAATAACCACGTCTAGACAATCCAGTCAAAAATTATATGTCCTCAACGTCGATGGACAGTGTGTGAGCTCCTACATTGAAAAACTGTTGATCTGGGTCCCACATATGGACCAGGTACTCCAGTAGTCTGACTTGGGCCCTCATGCCCGGGAAATCTCTCAATGCAGCTATGGTGGGAGGATGATTCTCAGCATTTGCATTATCCTCCTCATGTTCTCTTTCTCTCCACTCAAGCACCATGTTTGTGGCTATTTATCTGCACAAGGAACATGGAAGGAGGATTAGTGATTTTGTTCATGATCTAAATCTTTTTCATTGGCTAAATATTTAAAAAAAAAATTGAGTTATGCGCTGCTCGCAGGTGCCTTATTGACACAGTGCGAACACCTCACAGGTGACTCAAGGTTCACCTACGAGAACGCATCATTCTTGCAGGTCCCGTATGGGCTGCCTACGAGAATGTCTATGCACATGTAGGGTTTAAAAAGCCACTTAAAAATGAAAAACTAACCAATGAAATCAAAATTTTAAACCATGAGAATGTCAAGAATGAAGAGCTTACCTCAATGCAACATACGGCTAGTCAAATGATCTCTTATAGCTCCTGGAAATCAACGCCGAATTCGGAGGGTAAAAAGGGGGGTTTTGCAACTCAATAGTGAAAATGTGAAATGACATTGTAAACATGTGTATTTACTCATTTAATTTACTTTTTACTATGTCATTTTTGGGTTTTTATGTTTATCTATTGTTTAAACCTAATTACTAATATCAAGATGAGTGTAATGACTTGCAGGTGTGTTGACAGTGATGATTACATACAAGGATATGGACATTTTTTACTTCATTATGGTGTGTTGTTGAGTGTTTTTCAGGGTTTTTACACAAAACCTCGAGCATCGTTTTTGTCCGTTCTTACGCTCGTAAATACAAGAGAACGTGATTGAGCATAGTTTTATCACTTTTTCGGGCTCAACAAGGTTATACGAAAAAGGAACCCCCCTGGAGTCCTCTTTAATCTCTTTTCAGACTCTCTAAATATGAAAAGATCGTCGAGCGACCTTGCTATTTTCACGCTCGATAAAGTATTTGAAGTACGCGTCTGGCGAACGATAATTTCTCTCTTTTCAGTCTCGTCCAGACTATGTTACGAAAAAGGAACTGAGAGAGTTCTCTTTTAAGTGTTTTTCCAAACTCTATAATCTTGAAAAACCTTCGAGTTTACTATCTTTGGACTCGTTAAACAAAAATTTATAGACCCGTGATGGGACCGAACCACTCCTTCTTAGGGTTCGTTAAAAATACTCCAAGGGACTCGTCCGAAGGATGAGCTTATATCAACAAGAATATGTGATCCTCTTCAAGCTTGCGTAAAAATAAAGAGGTACTTGCCAGAAATGGTGGGGGGGAATTTGGGAAAGTGATATGTTTCACCTTCGTATTCATTGGCAGTAAGTGTCGCTCTTGAACATGACACCCCCTATTCATCATTTGAAGCCGGTTTGGGAAATCCATTTGTCTCTCATTCGATTTGCTACAAGGTCATTCCCTATGTCGTCTTTGATTCAATGCTGCCAAATCATTGGTCGTGTCATTCATATGTTCAAGAGAAGTCCATCTGAAACCTATATTGAGTCGGCCATCTGCAGTTACCCATTCTCTTTGTGTCGGCCTTCCTTGTGTCCAATCCAATTTGAAAAATGCTCGGTTTCACCTTCAAACTTTGATACTTATTTCGTTTCATTGATGGGGGATACATCAAGGCCCTCCTGTGACTAGTTTTGTTCCATCAACTTCAGCACATTATCTGGAATCAAGACTTAGAAATTATTTAGTACCTTGGAACTTGCATGCCTCAATGGCAAGTTTCCTCGCTTTCGACAGTGGGTTTACATCATTGACCCCTGATCGAAAGATTTCGTTGGATGTTCGACATCAACTCATTTATTCACACTCGATGGATTGTACTATGGTACCTTGGGAGTCATTGACATCAATGGTGATTTCCCTCACACTTGTTAACAGTTACATCAATGACCGGTAATCAAGTGGTTTCTACCATGTTCGATCTCAACACATGTAATCACATGGTTAGATTCGTACTTTGGGGGATGAGATTGAAGACCTTGGATATTATCTTTGTAATCCAGGTTGCGATGGAGTATATATAATTGGCGACACATAGATCCACTGTGTATGTTTCGTGGCTATGTCATCTTGATTTGAAATCTCTCGCATAGATCCACAGTGTATTCAGGTGGCTATGTTATATTTTGATGGCATGGATCCACAGTGTATGATTGGTGGCCACGACCCATGTCTACAATGTCATCAGTCTGTGATATGAGTATGGGAATGCCTATCTCAGAATTGATATATATGATACTCTGCAGATGCTTGATTGTTCCCAGGTTTCTGATTAGATGTGCTCCTGGTTCTTGACACACACATGCAGCTTACAAAGTCTATCGACTGTCACTGGTTCCAATCTCAAAATTTGGGGGGCATTCTGTTACCCATGATTTTGTTCATCATGATGATGTATTGATTATGGTGTACTCAGTCTCTTCATTATAACTTTCTCCAGAGAAAAGTTACCTTCATCTCTTTTCATAAATCACAGTTTTGAGGAAGGTTCGCAGGCTACCAATACATTTGCCTGCGAGAATGCATGATTCTCGCAGGCTGATTTAAGCTAGGGTGCGAGACATTCTCACTGTGTCTAAATACTAGGGTGAGAACCCTTTCTAAAGAAGGGAAAAGGATGAATTCTCGAAGCTTCTAGAAGGGAATCTTCTAGAAGGATGAGATGGCATTCGAATGGTTATCTAAGTACTGGCTTTCCTGATATTTTGGGATCATTCCTATCCAAGTAACTAATTCATTCTCTCTTATATATTGAGGGGATTCTCATGGAAGAGGTTAGAAAGAAAACAAGCAAGAGATTAATTGGAGAATTAGTGAAAGATTGTGTGAAGGATTGAAGCTACAACAGCTAGAGAACTCCAACAAAGTCATCAAAGGTGGTTGATCTTCTTCATGAAAGTGAGCAAGTGTGTGTGTCAGAGCTAAGGGTCATCGAAAGGAAGCTTGCAACATCAAGGCTCAGGTTGTAATCTTTACTTTCCATCAATATGATACAGTAATGTGTCCCTTTCCCATAAAGTTAGTTTTACTTTATTGTATAACTCCTTGATCATATACATAGATGAATTGTTGAATAGATTGTACTTTCTTCACTTTGGTTGGTTTGTATTGTTTTGATCTTGACTATACGAGAGCACTGGAGTGAAGCAGGAGAAACAAATATCAAAGGAAGCAATTGTAAGGTATGTTCTTTAATCGTACCTCCTATTACATTCAATAGTTAAAATCTAGGGAAAGAGTATCATTTTGTCTTGCTTTGTTCTAGATCCAGGTGGATCTAGGGAGATCGGTTTGTGTCCGCACTTACGGATTTATCCAATAACAAAGAGGAAGATACAATCCTCAAATATCAATAGAGATTTGAACTCTCCATCCTTTCCCCTTCCTTCCACCCAAGAATATATGAGAGATAATAAAAAATTACATTAAATCATCACCATGAGCCAATCATCACATAGAACATGATAATGCTTCCTGAGACTTCTTCAATTTTTGCAATTCTTCAATTCCTGGAGTACTCTGATCGTATAGATAATATTACCCAATGTATTCTCTAAAACTCCTCCAATTTTCACTCCTTGAATCCTCCCCAAAAAGAGGTTATAGAAAGAAAGGTAGACTTTATTCAATGTTGGTCTATTCAGGAGAGTGAACTTGCACAAAATTCCCCATGCTCAATAATTAACATCTGATTTTGAAACTCACACAAAAGAAACTACAGTCCGTACTATTTCCAATGAAATTCGTCCCACTTCATTTGGATTCTCTATGAACAACTTATGACTGTTTTACCTGGAACACCTTTTTATTGACTAGTTTCAGGACTGGTCATAAACCCTATCTTCCACAGAGTGTATCGCCCTAATTATATCGAATCAAGAGCTAAAATTTTTACCAGAGGTACCTTGATATGTCTTCTCAATACCATAGTGATTTCACCATCTGAATCATTCTAGAAAAACATTTATAGCAAAAATGGTAATATGACCTGAAAATAACATACCTTAGAACACATCACCAAAAGACTTCATCCTCCCTTGAAATCTGGCCTTCTTTACTTCTTATTTCCTCTGAAATTTGACTTGTATCAAATGAATGTATAATGATGTTTATTTATACCATTTATGTCACTTCCTTTTAACATTAGGGCCGACCTAACACTTTCTTATTTTGTAATTCTTTTCTTTAATTATCTTCAGGGCCTACATGTACTTCCTTCTTCAATTCACTTTGTCATCTTCAAAAATTCATTTCTCCTCAACCATGAGGATCCACGTGATGTAACACATACCACTGGGAACAACATGATGTATACTATCCATTCATGGGTGTTGTATATGCATGTGCATTGTCCTTCATGTCCAAATACCTTTATCAATCTTGTGGTGCAAAACCCATGACTAGGGTTGACATCAATGACAACAACCAATCTTCCAACAATCTCCCCCTTTGTCATTGATGGAAACACTCATGCTCCCACTATCATCACGATCCCAATTTCTCTCCCCCTTTGACATCAATGGCAAAAGTTAGGGCTGCTCCCCCTGAGTTTAATGGAAAAATGTAATTCTCTTCTTTGGGCCTGCTCCCCCTGAACATGTGTCACTCAATAATACTTCATCCTTATTTTTGGTCTTTGGGACATTTTCTTCCTTAGAATCATTTTGTGTGGCTTATGCCTTCTCTCTCTTCTTCATGTCTAGGATGTATATGTTGTTCGGTCTTCTTGTTGCAATTGCAACCAATCTTCTTGAATTATTTTCTCTGATTTTACATTTTCGGGAATCAAACGTAAGAGTGTATCCTTGATCACACATTTTACTAACACTGAGTATATTATGATTCAAGTCTTCAACCAATAAAACATTCTTTTCTTTTACATTTTTTCTTCCAAGCTCTACTACACCTTCTCCAAGTATTTTGGCATATGAGTCATCTCCAAATGCAACATTGCCACCCTTTCTCTTCAAGATGATGAATTTGTCTTGATCCCCGATCATGTGTGAAGAACATCCACTGTCTATGTACCATTAATATTCTTCTTTACATTATTCAATGGTCAATGTTTTTCTACAATCTTCATTGTTTGGAATCTCTTTCCTTCTCCATACTGTGGTTGGCATAGTGACATCTTCATTCATATATCTGCAATCTCGTGCTTTGTGACCAAGATAATTGCATTTGTAGAATACAATATTTTTCTCCATCAACGGGTAAAATGAATTATAACTTATGTTGACAAATCCATTATTATTTCCAGATCTACTGTTTACACCATTCATGTTTCTTACATATCTGTTCCTTTCATTGATTCTGCAATTAATTGCCTTATGTCCAAAATTTTTGCAAGTATAACAATGACCAAGAAATAAATTTTGATACCTGGGACTAAGTGACCTTCTTTGTGATGTATTCCATCTGGGTTCATGATCTACTCTTCTTTAGTTTCCTTCATACTGATTGAAGCTTTTTTTATTCCTGAAGGTAGGAGGTCTTCTTGGATATTCATCTCTTTTGTAATCATTCCTTATTTCTAGTATCCTGGTCCACTTCTCATCAACTATCTATGTAGCTCTTTCTTTAACCTTCTTGTTGGTATTTTCCTCTTCTTTGTATGAAGTTTCACCCATGCATCCAAGATGTGTTAATTCTTTTGGCACTTGAGAGTTTCTTAAGCTCTTCCTCAATGAGACAACTTCTTGTTCAAGTTTCTCACAATCTTCTTCTT
>ML799051.1:138971-174101 GCA_009831015.1 Picea engelmannii | reverse complement strand
TAGATAATATTACTCAATGTATTCTCTGAAACTCCTCTAATTTTCACTCCTTGAATCCTCCCCAAAAAGAGGTTATAGAAAGAATGGTAGACTTTATTCAATTCTGGTCTATTCAGGAGAGTGAACTTGCACAGAATGCCCCGCACTCAATAATTTACATATGATTTGGAAACTCGCACACAAGAAATTACAGTCCGTACTCTTTCCAATTAAATTTGTCCCACTTCATTTGGATTCTCAATGAAGAATTTATGATTGTTTTACTCGGAACACATGTTTATTGACTAGCTTCAGGACAGGTCACAAACCCTATCTTCCACAGAGTGTATCTCCATAATTATAGTGAATCAAGAGATGAAATTTTACCAGAGGTACCTTGATATGTCTTCTCAATACCATAGATATTTCACCATCTGAATCGTTCTAGAAAACAATTTATAGCAAAAATGGCAAGATGGCCTGAAAATAACATACCTTAGAACACATCACCAAAAGACTTCATCCTCCCTTGAAATCTGGCCTTCTTTACTTCTTATTTCCTCTTAAATTTGACTTGTATAAAATGAATGTATAATGATGTTTATTTATACCATTTATATCACTTCCTTTTAACATTAGGGCCAACCTGACACTTTCTTATTTTGTAATTCTTTTCTTTAATTATCTTCAGGGCCTACATGTACTTCCTTCTTCAATTCACTTTGTCATCTTCAAAAATTCATTTCTCCTCAACCACGAGGATCCATGTGATGTGCCACATACCATCGGAAACAACCTGATGTATACTATCCATTCATGGGTGTTGTATATGCATGTGCATTTCCCTTCATGTCCAAATACCTTTATCAATCTTGTGGTCCAAAACCCATGACTAGGGTTGACATCAATGACAACAACCAATATTCCAACATAATTATTATATTAAAATTTCAAAAAATAAATAAATCAAAATAAAACATTACCTTAAATTCAAAAATTTTAAATTTATTTACTTATTAATTTATTCAATAATACAGTTCCCGAGGTGTAGGACAGTTGGTGATGGAGTGTGTTATTAAGGCACTTCGTGATGTTAAAGTCACTGGTTCAAAATCTGCGGGGACAAAAAATCCAACCATGTTAAGGGTTGGTGTGGCTCAGGCCGGGTGCAATCCCCAGGTGATTTTGATGGCTTAGATGCCCCTGAGTCACAGTTTCTCAGCCACAGGTTAGTCCCATAAGTCACGGATAAACTAACAAAAAAAAAAAATTATTCAATAATACATTATTAAAAAAAAAACTAAATATAATATTAAAACAACTTTTATGGAATTTATCTCTTCGAAATACATCTAAATCAACGAAAGTTTGTATTATACTTTACAATTCATTGAATTTAACAAATGGAAACAAAATCTTATATTTGGTAACTTTGTACTTGAATCCATGTTGAAAAAAGTTCAAAATAATAGAAGCATGACTGGAGTGCATGAGTAGGAAATAAATGTATGAGATGTCCTTATCGCTTTGACAAATAAGATTAACATGCCAAGACATGGAGGCCATCTTCTCATAAAAAGAGGGGAAGGAAGAACTGGCCATTATATCTATTGTATCATGTTGTCATTGATGTCAAAGGGTTGGTGTCTTGTCATAGTATGATTGATGTATTGGTTGATGGACTATGTTGTCATTTATGTATTTGATGTCAAAGGATTGATGTAATTGATGTCAATTGGTGTTATAGTGATGTTTTGGTTGATAGGAAGAAGTTGTATCATTGATGTCATGTCATGGTTGATAAGAAGTACCAAATGGATGAACTCCAATGTGGTCCCCTTATGGTGAAAGCCCTCATGGGAAGACACTTTGGGAAGTCTAAATGGTTAAGTGGTTTATTCATCCTAGATGTGTGGTTAAGTAACCCAATGATTGGTTGTGGAATAACTTAATGAAGATCAGTGAGTTTGTAAGTTCTACATATATAGTGTTTGTCATGCCATTTTCGGCATTCAGTGATATGTGGAACGTCACATAACTCCTCACGATTAGATATTTATGGTCTTGTGAAGTTGGAGAACTCTCGTGTGTTGTTTAGAAGCCTCTAGAAGGTCAAAGAAGTCAAATTATTCTAGAAGCTCCTAGAACAAAGTGGTTATTCATGGGTTAAGTGGTTGCAATAAGAAAATAATTAAAAATAAATTATTTGCAACTAGAAGTGAAGAACTTACTATTTGTGGATAAAGTTGTTGTAAGTGGAAAAAGTGGTTAGAAGTGGATTAGCCCCAAAATAAGGAACTTGGTTAGATGATAACCATAGAAGAAGCTACTTGGATAAGTATAAATAAGAAATCAAGGGTCTCTTATGTGTGAATATCTTGAGCATATTGAAGATCTGTTTTGGTGAAAGATTCATTGTAGGTACTCATGGATGCATCAGAAGTTCCATAATTCTTAGGTTTGACAGCCAAATTTTTGGAGGTTTAGAAAATCCTAGTTTTTTTAAGCAATACGTAGGTTGAAGGAGAGCAGGGTGCATACAGTTCATGGGAAAGGACATGAAAATATTGAGTAAGTGTTGGTGCCAGGTTCCTGAAGTCTGAAGAAATTTCCAGATTAGCACATATTGTCTTCAGGTTTAGATTTTCTCATGGTATGGTGAATGCTTGAGGAATTCTTTGTATGGTTGTATTAATGTCTGAATATGGTAGCTAGTTGTTTGAGTAGTTCAGTTATGATATGATTGAGAGATATCTATGATATGTGATGGTGTATGAATAAGGAACATGCATAGCTTATTGGATGGTATAGATATATTTTTGGTTGGTCATGGTATACATTAGGTAGTGACAGGCAAGTTGTAGTGGCAGTGACTAGAGCATGTGATAGAGGCAACAAGCGTCTGAAGGGAAAACATTGTAAATTTTTAGAAACCCTAGTTTTCTGATGGTGTACACATGATGACAAAGAGAAGGACATGTAAATCCACGTGCTGCAGTGTAGGCATGTCACATACATATGTGTGTTGTAGTATAGACAAGTCATGTACCTATTGACAGATTGGATTCTATCTACAAGCTGGGTCTTCTACTTGAGGACTGGATTCCTCTTCTCAGTTAGTGATGAGATTTGCAGGTTGGGTCTTGGAATGAGAGTTGGTGCTCTCTTTGAGTTGGTTCTCATTTAATTTGGTGTTGATAAACCCCAAGGATTGTAGCCCGTAATACAAAATAAACTTACGTATATATCTTGTGTTCCTTGTGTTCTTTATGGTGATATTTTATTGATGATATATGATGTTGAGATATGTTTATATGCAAATAACTAGTTGTGAATGGAAGTAATGAATAATGAGTAAATGGTGATTGCTAAATAATGTGTTTTGTAAATAAGTGTAAAAAGAGCCTCACACTGATTCACCCCCGCTCTCAATGTGGTCAGTGTGTCCAACAATTGGTATTAGAGAAGGCCTTCATCATAAGCCTTACAAGCTTGAAGGAGATCCATGGACACACAAATGGATGAACATGAAGTTTCCCTCTTTGATGAGACAAATTACTTGGCATGGAGAATATAAATGAAAGGGTATTTGAAGGGAAAAGGAGTAGGTATTTGGAATACAGTTGTTGTTGGACCAGTTCCCTCAAAGAATCAGTAAAAACTTGCAGCAAAGAAGAGTAATGCAGTAGCACTCAAGACCATCTTCAATGGACTCTCAGATTTTGTCAAAGAAAGTATAGGACAACATTCCTCCGTCAAGGACCTATGGCTAAATATAGAGAAGGTATATCAAGACAAAAAGGAAAATGAAGGTAAATACTCTCCAAAATATTCTGATAATTCTAATTGTAATGATGTTGAATGATCACCTACAAAAGAAGAATAAGATAGAGAAGAAGTTTGTGTAGAATTTGCAAATAATTATCTTATAGATGAAGAGGAATATTTTTTGAAGATTAAAGATAAAGTTTTATCTAAGTTGGACGATGTTAGATATGAAATAGGAAATAGTTCAACTTCCTTTGAGTATATTGAAAAATACACTAAGGAAATCCTAAAAAGGTACCCAAGGCATACCATGGCACTAAAGCAAATACTCATAGAACAAGAAGAAAGTAAAAAGACTCAATTATAAGAAAAGAAAAAAAAGAAAAAAAAATACTAAAGAATGAAATAATTAGTCAAGAAAAAGAAAAGAAGAAGGTAGATGATGAGATTAGCAAAATCCTTGAAGTCAATGTCAATCTAAAGACACAAATTGAAGAAGCCAAAAGGATAAAGGAACTATTGAAGAATCAAGTAAATGAAAAGGAAGAATCATGTCATAAGTTAGAAGTAGAAGTTGTTGATCTCAGAAGGAAAGAATAAACAAAAAAAAGGTTCATGAAAATCTCAACAATCCTGGATGAAATATTGGATAGTCAAAGATCACCAAATGATAAATCAGGTCTTGGATAGAACAAGGAAGCAACACACTTTAAAGATAGCACTTCTAAGAAGCATGAGGTAAGTCCTCCATTCTCGAAAGGTGGAAGCAAGGTTGTAATTCAAGCATATAAACAAAGCAAGGAAACCTTCAGAAGATAAAAACAAGGAAGACATCAAGAAGCAAGTCCTACACCTCAAAGCAAATTCAGAAGAGAGACACCTTAAAGGTTGACACAAAAGAAAAGGTATGAAAATGTTTTCAAGGGTCATTGTTTCACATGTAATGAATATGGTCACAAAGATTTGGATTACACACATTGTGTAAGGAAATATGTTAGAATATTCAATAAGATGATAAGATGTTGGATATGTGACCTTGTGGGACACATTGTCACACCATGAGATGTTATAGTTGCAGTGGGTTTGGCCACAAATCCTAGGATTTTTGGAACACAGGAAGATAGTCCATGAGGATTGCTTCAAATGATATGGAAATAAGAGCGTAGAAGAGAGACAAGATTGAAATGATGGAAGCTGAAAGAACCAGTACTTAGAGAACATAACACTCTCAAAAGTGGATGAAGAAGACTGAACAACCAGACATGAATGAAGGGACAAAGAATCAGGAAAGCTTTACTTTTTATGATGCATATGTGGGCCCCTGTGAGAGAAGTCGCGTACATACGCAAGGTGAACTATAGAAAGGTCTCACATATACACAAGTTATCTGTGGAATAGGTCACATATTTGTGGTAAAATCCTCAAGAAGAGGGTTATACAGATGAGGTGCAGCATGGGTTGATTGTGTAGCATTGTTTATGCAGGATTTGAGATGGTTTGGTTCATTTTTTCATGATTACATGCTTGTTTAATGAATGTATGGTGATAATGTATGGTTGAGTGTTAGAGCACATGCTTGATGCCTATCTTGGATGCATGGTACTAACCCTAGAGTGTGGATTGAGACATTTGTTTGCTAAGGAACAGTGTTGGCTATGTAATTTCTCAGTGAAGTTATGGCATGTTGTCTATGGGACATATCATGTTTATGTGATGTTAGATAGAGTTATATCATTGATATATTGAGGCACACTATTGGAACATGTGTAGAGGTACTATTGGTTGCTTAGTACTTGTTGTAGTCAATAGTTCTTGAGGTAGATATGTTGTAGTACATGGTTGGTGCATATGTGAGCTCCATTGATATATCTTATTATGTATTGTTAGAGGCATATTTGTTGGATGTCTTGGTACATGCATTTGGAATGTGGTTGATCTACACATTGGGACATGTAGTTGATGAGTTTATGAGGTGTTTATGTTGTGCATGATTGATAAGTTATAACTCGATGCATGATTGGTACAGATTTGATACATTATTTGAGGCACTTTCTAGTTGTATCATTAGCTCATAGATTGATGTGGCATATGTGTATGGATATCTTTATTGTGGTACATCTTGTTGAGGTTTGGTGCATGGTTGATGCACTTTCTTGGTACCAGTGGTGATACATGTTTGGTACATAGTTGATGCACTTGTTGATGGTATATGGTACATGATTGATGCTTGATGGTTGAGATACATGGTTGTGGCAATTGGTTCATGGTAGAGGCATATCATGAGCGATATGACACTTGTTTGAGTCATATGGTTGGTACAAAGTTGTCACATGTTCTTGGAATATGGTTGATACACTCCATTCATGATATCTTATGGTATATTGTATGGTATTGATGTACATGGTTGATGTGCATGGGTGTTGTGCATGGTTGGCGCACAATATGGCACATGATGTACATCATTGATGTTTTGTTCATGATTCCTTATCCATTGTTGACATATATTTTTCTTCATGATGTATGGTATGGCATGATTTTGATGCATGGATAGGTCCAATGATCATCATAGGAAGATCAGATCATTCTTTAGTAGTTGATCTGCATTCCAGTTGAGAATTATCATTTGCAGCAGAAGTAGATTGCAATGGTAGCATATTTTTCATCTTGAAGAGAAGATAGGGGGAGACATACCCATAGGGGTATTCATTATTATTTCCATGATTGGTTGTAGCAACATGATTCCAGGAGGAGATATCATTGGAATCCATGCCATCAGCATTTCATTAGAGTGATATCCATTTTCCAAAGAGGGAGATATTATTCAGAGGAAGCTCAAAGGAATCCATACAAGGGGAGCATCCCCAAGGAGAGAAGTACCCTTTTCCATTGATGTAAAAGGGGGAGAGATAGTCACATTGATGTAACATCCTTCTCTGGCGCACTGAGCGAACCTATTCTTTGAGGACACTTGCTCGCAAGTGATCCAGATTATTATGATATTAAAACATTGTATTTTTTTATGATGAGTCATGGGTAGATGACATGTTGTTTTACTACATTGACATAGACAAGTGCTATTGACTCGGTTTTACTGAGTGTGCAGGGTTTTGGACCTTGAGGATGCAGAGGCATCGATGGAACCCCTTGGACTCCATATCAAGTTAGGGAGTGTGCTATTGGGGTTTGATTGATTTACTGTGATATTAGTACATTTGATTTGATGATATGATGTGGAAATGTTCTGACATGATTGTTGATGATGCAGGCTGACGATGGCTTGCTGACCAGACTCACATATGGAGTAAAGGGGCCACACATGACTACCAGAGAGGTTGAAGGAGAGGTGTGGACTGCAACCCTACCACAGCCTACTAGCACTCTCGCAGTGGCTCGAACTGTAAGTTAACGACTACCTAGTTCGAGAGGAACCACGATGTCACCAAGGCAGACTGCGATAGTTGCTCACGATGATTCTAAGGGGCGCGAAATAAGGCGGGGGCCTTATTCCTTAGAATCCCTTAGTCTCCCACAAGTTCACCTGGTGGAGTGTTGACTCCAGGGGTTATTGATGTCTATCAATCAGTCAAGAGGCGAGTGGCACCCTTGGAGCACATGCTGCATCCTAAAGGGCACGTCGCACAAAAGAAACTCAAGAGGTGACTGACATCCTTGGAGCACATGGTGCATCCTGAAGGGCACGTCATGCAAAAGAAAAAAAAGAGGCGAGTGGCACCCTTGGAGCACGTGGTGCATCCTAAAGGGCATGTCGTGCAAAAGAAACAATAGAGGCGAGTGGCACCCTTGGAGCCCATAGTGCGTCTTGAAGGGAACGTCGCGATGATGATGATAAAGGAACGAACCTAGATGGCCCTAAGACAAATATCTCATTAAGAAATTTTAAAACAAATTCCGTAATTAAAATGTCACCCAGTTCAGAATCTAAGTCCTAAAGTCTAAAACTTCGTTAGGGGTAAAATTTTGTCTACCCTTAAGAAAATATCTTTATAAAAATAAAATAATAAAGTTTAAAATAAAAATAAAATAAAATAAACAACTTAAGAAATAATTTTGGTCTTCATAAATTTTTGGGTAAAATGAAGGGAGTAAGAAATTAAATAAAATTTGTGATAAAATGTAAAGAAGAAATTAATTGTTTTAACTTTTGATAGTTTAAAAGGATATTAAATTAATAATAAAATTAAAAGAGGTTAATTGGCACAACTTTCATTTCTAGCTCATTAAAAAGGGAAAAGAGGGAAATATAAAAATTAGGAAACTAGGGAATGAGGCAACATAAAAAGGGAAAGAGGGGAACTTATGGTAAAAAGCAGGAGGTCAACTTAGTAAAGAATCTGCATTTAAAGAACCTTCTAAATTGAACTAATTTAGCAATTTCATTTTAGAGAAAGCTTTTAAACCCTATAAGGGAATCTAGGGACACCTAGGAGTGATTTTAGGAGTAATCCTAGGTGGGTGAGGGAAATGAGACAATTAATAAATTAAAGAAAATAAGTATTGGAGGAAAGTGGGGGATGGATGACACTTGTACGATGGAGAATTTTTAGAAGATTTTTATTAAAAATTAAATTAAATGAGATTTAGGGAAAGATGTAAGTTCTAAAACTATATAAAAGAAAGGGAGGAGAAGGAAGAAGGGGATCGACTATTAGCGTAACGTTGTGTTGTCGGATTAACAACTTGATTGATTTACTTGTGGGAGTTGGCATTTCCCAACTCGGAGAGGAGTGGTAGCTCAGCCTTGCGAGGCGAGTTGGGTGCTAGACGTACCATCCAAATAGTGTGTGGCCCCTTTGCGGCTCGGGGGGATAAGGGGGAAGTAGAGTACCCCTAGCGTTGGCTGGGAGGTACCGGTGAGGTCTCGACGGTCGACGAGCGGGAGTGGCATGGAGCATGTGAATGACACTCGGAGCAAGCGTATAGGCAATGGTTTGAATTTCTGTTGATTGATAGAATGTTGTAGGATGTATGTTTAGATCTGCAGGTGTGTTGAGTAGGTAAACTGTTTGTGTAGTTTTATGATTGAAAAATTTTATAACCTGGCTGATCGATTGGTTTATTAATATCCCTGTGGTGTTTGACTATGTCCCTTGCGCTTCTCCCACCATGCTCTTTGATTTACATTTTCGACTGCGTCTTATGTATGCAGGGATAATTTAACTCTGTATTGATGATTCTGGCAAACTTTAAGTTTACGCTGATAGATTTCCTGGCAATTTAAAATGTGATTAATTCTTTTCCGGGCAAATTAAAATGTGATTAATTCTTTTCCTAGAAATTTAAAATGTGACCATCTCTTTCCCTGGTGAAATTAAATGTGAATATCTATCTTACTCCTAGCCTAGGAATCTCAATCTTCCACCTGTATTTTTGGGTGAAACTATTTGTGAGTTGAACATGAAATGGTGGATAGCTTGCTTCTCGTACTCTACAACCTTGTTAAACCTTCGCTGGCTATTTCACTCAGTGAGTTACCTTTGGTGTTGCGCTCTCAGACCAAGATTGACCTCCTTGACTGTGGTTTTTCCCTTTTTCCCTCACTGTCATGATTTTATGGAATAAACCCTGAGCCCTTCTATTTTAAATTTCATCAAATTCTTAAGTCGATAGTCGCAGCAAACAGGACGATTAGCTCAGGTAAAACCCAGAAATGTTTTTAAGGCGTGAGTTATAGCTAGGATAAATCCTCACGGTGTTAATAAAGTTTCCAGTGGGAGTATTGCTCTTATTTAATAATGGTGCATCCTTAATCAACGGTAAAACTCGATTGGTTACTGTGATTTTGGTTTCTGAAAATTCATGCTGGCAATTTCATTTGGGCATTTTCGTTTTGAAAGATGGTTTCTGAAAATTTGTGCTGGCAATTTATCTCCAGCATATTTGTTTGTATTTGTTCTATAAATTCATCTCTGGTGAATTCTGTCCCTGGCGAACGAAGCTCTTCCTCCTTAAATTTTTGTTGATTTCTGGATTATAGCTGCACGTTTTAAACTTTCGTTGTTCTCTGCATTTTAGATAGGACCCAAAAAAAAAAAAATATGTTTACTCCTTCAATTCAACTCAGGCACAACCTCCTAAATAAAAGGGATTATGTTCCTTAATTTTAGAATTGCAACTTTACTCCTTTGGTAATTGAGTTGAACGTTCCTTAAGTTATGCCTAAAATGGTGTGCCCAGGAATTGCAACAAGTGAGCCCGTGCCCTTGGAAAAGGGGATAACATAATTTAATTTTAAACTTGAATTCTCTCTACAGCTATCCTCGCTCCTAGTGCCTTTACTGTCCCTACTTGCACACTTGTCGTGAGGTAGGTTTCTGCACCCTATTAATGATGGTTAGTTCATGAATTAGACAGTCCTGTCAGCATTATGGTATAAGTGGCCTTAGAGTATGGACAGTGTATTACCCTGATAAATGTGTATTGGAGTGATATAGGGTTAATATTTTTGGTTCTTGTCTTATTTGAGAAGTTTAAAAAGGGGGTGGTCGATATATAAAGATATTGTTGTTTGCGTCGCTAAATGAAATAATTCTAATTTTTTTTCTCTCCCATAAAATCTGGATATTTTATATATATTCTATTGATTGTGATTGGTGCTTTAAGTAGAGGCTATTGTGGTTATACTTCCTTGTTTGATCCTTGCTTCGTCACCTCCTTGAAATTATCTGCAATTCAGTTCTCCCTTCCAGTCAATTGATAACTGTTGTAAAGATCTATGAAAAAAAAAATTTAGATATATAATTCCTTATAGATCAACAAATGGTTAGTAAAATATTTTGGGAATCCAATAAATCCAATAAATCTATCTTATAATTGGGCAAAAGAACTTGATTTAATATCGTTTTGTGGGTATCGTTCTAAACTAAGTTTTGGATATTGTTTTAACATATTTGGGGTATGGTTTATTATAAATTGGAGACGGTTTAACTCAAATATTATTGGGTATTGTTTTAGTGGTTATTGTTCTAATGTAAATTGAAGTTTGTTTTAATATAAGATGAGTATTGTTTTAATACAATTTGAATATCGTTCTAATACAAATTGGATATTGTTTAATACAATTTGGGTATTGGTTCAATATAAATGTGGCTTTGTTTTAATATAAATTCTAGTGGTGATTGTTTAAAACCTTAGGAGGTATTGTTTTAATATAGGTTAGGTACAAGGAAAATGTTTTAAGTTTAGGTTCACCTCTTCGCCTTTTGACTTCCTGCTTAAGCATTATTGTTCTAGGATGTTGACGAAGTCGTTCCAGCTTGCGCTACCCATTGAGGGTGTCGATGTTTATTTTAAGTTAAGGGTTACACTTGGTTATGTAAACTTTTGATGAGCTTGGTTGCTTATAGTAAGGGTTCTAGCTACCTGTGAATTTTATTGTTGAGTATCTAGGATGATTGTCCTTAGCTTAGTAGGCTTGGTCTGTTGAGTCAGGCGGGATGTAGACACCTCCATGTTCCTCAAAACATTCGACAACCCTGAGACCTTAAATGGTTAAGATCAATGGGAACCTGGGCTTGAGCGTTTCTTATGTGTCTTGGAGGTCCTAACCATTGCAGGGTAGGACGAGCGGGTAGTCAGTCTTAATTATGTTGTTGGTTGATTGTTGTTCTTGCTTACTGTTTCTTGATGTGTGTTTTAGGTCGTTATGTAGTTGTCACCATTGCATGCGTCACGTTTGTCGTCATATTGCGACGCAGAGTATAATGTCTATATTACACTTGTACACACGCACACAAAAAAAAAACGTTTTTGCACTTGCTATGTGAGGTTGTTGTCATGACGAATGAGGAGGTTCATTACAATTGATGTGGTGAGATCGATATTGATGCGGAGAATTTCCATTTCCAATTTTTTCCATCAATGATTAGTGTTGACATCAATGTTGGTGTTTCCATCAATGCCAAAGTGGGAGATTTTTGCATCATGTTATCATTGATGTCAAAGGGTTGATGTCTTGTCATAGTATAATTGATGTATTGATTGATGGATTATGTTTTCATTAATGTATTTGATTTCAAAGGATTGATGTAATTGATGTCAAGTGGTTTCATAGTGATGTGTTGGTTGATAGAAAGAATTTGTATCATTGATGTCATGTCATGGCCGATAGGAAGTACCAAATGGATGAACTCCAAAGTGGTCCCCTTATGGTGAAATCCCTCATGGGAAGATGATTTGAAAAGTCCAAATGGTTAAGTGGTTGAGTCATCCTAGATGTATGGTTAAGGAACCCAAGTATTGGTTGTGGAATAATGTAATGAAGATAAGAGAATTTGTAAGTGAGATTATTCTAGATGGATAGTGTTTGTCATGCCATTTCCGGTTATATGTGGAATGCCACATAACTCCTTACTATTAGAGAGGTATCATGTTGTGAAGTTGGATAACCCTCATGTGTTGTTTAGAAGCCCCTAGAAGGTCAAATAAGTCAAATTATTCTAGAATCTCCTAAAACAAAGTTGACTAGTCAAAGTGGTTAGTCATGGGTTAAGTGGTTGCAATAAGAAAATAATTAAAAATAAATTAGTTGCAACTAGAAGTGGAGAACTTACTATTTGTTGATAAATTTTTTGTAAGTGGACAAAGTGGTTAGAAGTGGGTTAGACCCAAAAGAAGGAATTTGGTTAGATGGTAACCCCCTAGAAGAAGCTACTTGGAGAAGAATAAATAAGAGAGAAAGGGTCTCTTATGTGTGAATCTCTTGAGCATATTGAAGATCTATTTTGGTGAAAGATTCATTTCAGGTACTCATGGATGCATCGGAAGTTTCGTAAATCTGAGGTTTGATGGAGAAAGTTTTGGAGGTTCGTAATGTTAGAAACGTAGGTGTGATCATTTAACCATAGACAATATAGCAACATTGTCACCCAACCATAGGCCGAAGCCACCCCTGAGCACCTTAACCTTGATAGAGAATAATTCTAGAAGTAAAACCTAGGCCTAATAGCCAATCAATGTAGTGTACCTTTCTCCAAAGCTAGCGCAAAAGGAAGAATTTCAAAACCTTAACCAAGAGAAAGTCCAATCCTAAAACCGAAAATACAAGTTGCAGTAGTTGCAACTACAGCTACTCTCCATACTTGTGCACTTACTAAATTTCTATAGTGTGCACTAGATTTCTATAGTTGTGAGTTGTGTGTGTACAAATGAGCTATGCCATCCTGTATTTATACTACTCTTTCTTAGTTGTCTGGGTCGACTTCTCTTTCTAGAGGCTAAAGACTCAATATTAAATTATTTTCTTTAGCTGACTTTTCTTCTATGGTTATATCCAATGCTTTAGGGTTTCTTCTTGCTTCCTGGAATATTCTATTCTCATCAGGGTTACACGTGGAGGTTAATACCTCCCACAGCTACCATAATATCAACACTCCCTCCTAGCTAGGGAGGTATTGAAGGTAATGGTCTTGAGCACAAACATACCATTCAACTGGTAGCATCATCATAGCCACTCACACTATCTCATGATTAAATCATGAGAACCATCATCACTATCAGTATCATCTAACAACGTCAACTACATCATCTCTTTAATCCATACTCCATATGAGTAATGATGTTTAATAAGTCACTCTCTCCACAGAGTGATACAAGAATTATTATTCTAATCAGGACATATGTCTTAGAAGAATAATTGTTCCAACAGATGTTGGAAGCCACGCCATGGGATACAAGGACTATTCTTCTAATCTGAACATGTGTCCTAGAAGAATAATTATCTTGGACCATACACTGACTATCCATCTAGTTGGTAATCATTTTCAACACTAATGATAGTCTTCATGGAAATAAAAACAATTTCATTCAATATAACACAATTGTGTCTATCCATAGTAGTACACAACTACTATATAGTGGTACACAACCACACCAAGTAGCACATGGCTACTTGATAAGTGACACATAGCCACAAATAGTGGAACACATCCAACACAATGGCATACAGCTATTGTCCAGAGACATACAGTCTCCACAGTGATCATATCATCTGATATAAACCTGTATAACAATATCATGATACAAACTGAGTCATATGGTCCATTATTCCACTCACATATATGAGATCTGGAAGAGCATCTTCCCTTAGAAGGTAAAACATCATCCATGGGCTATCTGGAATATTCTTCTTGAGCATATAAGAATAATTGTCCTTGATTTCTGAGTCTGAACCATTCACCTAACTAGGCCATTCATCCAGCACTAATTATAGCACAACCTGGAGAGAATGTGTCTGCCCTAGGGAATGCATGTTCAGACCATTTTCTGAGGAAATGATTGTCCTGCACCAACCTCCAAAAAGTACCATTCTTTGAAACTGCTCACAATTGTGAACTTCTAAAGAATGGTTGCCCGCCGAGGTGGACCATTTTTCTTGACCACTACTCAGAGTGACTTCCAAGAAGAGTGATTGTCCTAGACCATTCCCCCACACTGGAAACAAGGGGAATCTTTGTCTATGGTATATAAGAAATATATCGAACCATTTTCATTACGAAAATAATTGTCCGATTTGGATGAGAAGTTCCTTTCTAGTTCGGAAAGTGAATTGATATTTCTGACGGACAAACATTTTCTGAACTAGAAAATGTTTGTCCGTCAGAAATATCAATTCACTTTCCGAACTAGAAAGGAACTTCTCATCCTGGACCATTTTTTGAATTGAAAAATGACTGTCCATAAATCAATAACACATCAGTTGTCCCTCCCAAATTGGTATTAATCTCTTCCTTTTTCAATAAGGAAGTCGTCTCCACGAGCCCCAGCTTGTTTCTTAAGTACGCAAACTTTTCATCTTGGACAGAGGATTTACCAAAATATCTGTTATCTACTCATCTATGGTTTATATTGGAGAACCACTTCTCTATTCTGGACTTCATCAGGGAGAATATAATGGTTGATCTCAATGTACTTCGGTCTGTCATAGAACATTGGTTTTCTTTGAAGGCTTCATATATCTTTGATCATTACAATATATCATGGTCGAGTTCATCACTTATGTTTCCTGCTAGCTCATGACATCGTGGAAAATCTCAAAATGAAACATATCCAAGTAGCACTTCTTCTTTCATCGTGAGAGTTTTCCATGGATTAGCAATCCATCATCTCGGACTTTTGAGTAACTATTTTGATACGCTATTTCTGTTATAGAAAGTTTTCACCACGCTTCCATTGTATATGAGATACTCTGGATCAGGTTGTTTGAATCCATACAAGGTCTTCTTGTATCTACGTACATGGGTCTATTTCTAGTATAAGATTCTTTCTCACTTTCTTTATTTGGGAAGAACAATCTTTTACATGTAAATTCCAATCCATGGGTATTGGTGAGATGTTGTTATAGTTTTTCTCCCTCCTTCTGGAAGAACCTCTAAATCTCACAATGCTTACATTCACAAGTCTTGTTCACATTTTCTTACATACACTATTCTTTATCATACCTTCCATTTCTTCTTCTTGATTGCTTCAAGTGGGTTCAAACCAAGATGGTAGTCTTGTGATTCTCGGTATAATAACTGGTTGTTCTAGATTTTTTTTCTTTCTTGGAATTTTCATGTTCTTCCTCGTGTTTCTCTTTAGATCTTGGGTCTGTGGAGTCTTCTATAGATTCCATGCCCTCAATATTCCAAATTCTTCCTTTCATCATAGGATCATGGATGTAGATGGACAACTAAGGATACTTTAAGGCTTATTTTTTAGGAAGACTTCTTCTGAACATGTGTTGCTTATCATGGTTGCTACTTTCAATGGGAACATGGACATACACTTCATAATCCTCAATAGATCATATCATTTAGGATTTTCTCCCTCCTAATCCTTGTTTCATGTATGAATGCATGCTCTTCTTTTTGGAATTCTATAATCAGGTCCATCTATCTAAGAGATTCCATGCTTCCACCTGCATCCTTATTGCCTTCTGCAAAGTGTCACAAGTCTTTTTCTAATTTCCTCTTGATTGTTGACTTCTTTATGTTTTGATTTCTTCTGGGTCTCTTCAAGTTTGATTCTTATTTAGACTTATCTGGCAATTTTTACTTATATAATAGCTTCCACGGGAATTGTTACCAAGGATTGTCAACGTACCTCATCTTTTTTGATACATTACTTGACTAGTAATCATCGTGATAGTAATCCTTATCTTGATATTCTTCCATAGGTGTTGTTTCACTAACCATCTTATCTTCTAAGAAATAGATATACATGAACTATGTAAACATGATATGTACAAGGACTATGTTAAAGAAGAATATTGTTACCTTGACTAGCAGAAGAAATCTGCTTCATCTTGTTTGACTTTCTTTGAGGGTTCCTTTTCTTCGGCATTTGTTGATTCATGTTTTTCCTTCCTTTTATTTAACTCAAGAAAGTGATTCTTGTAGTTACCATATTTTCGACAGTTGAAGCATTGTATTTTTGACATATCCTTCTCTTGATTTGGTTTCTTTCTTGACTCAAACTTCTTCTTATTCTTGAATTTCTTGAACATTGTTGTGTAGGCTTGATCATCATCTTTCCTTTGGAATTTCTCTTTCGTGATAATCCTTGATTCTTCTTGTGCACAACAAGTCCAATGTTCTTCAAATGTGGGATACTCCTTTCTTGTTTTCATGATTGCAGAAAATGCATCCCATGTCTTGGGAAGGCCTTTGAGTACTATATTTATCAGTTCTTTCTCTGAAATGATTTCTTCAATAGCTTGTAGTTGATCTCTTAACTAATATATTCTCATAAGGTATGATGTTATGCTTTCATCATCATTCATTTTCATGTCACGAAGCTCATTCTTCAGACTCATTAATTGTCCAATGTTTCTAACTGAGAAGAGGTTAGTTAGGGCATCGTACATATTCTTAGATGAGTAAAGATGAGAGATGTAGGGTATCAAGTGGTCTTTTATAGAGTCCACTATGATACTCATGGAATTGATGTCCTTGTCCTTGAAATTCTCCATAATTGAAACGTTCTAAGGTTCCTTCTCTTTTCCTTATTCAAATTGTGGTTCCACGATATTTCCTTCCATGATATCCAACACTTTATTCTTGGCAGGGATGAGATCAATCCTTGTCATCCATGCTTTGAAGTTATAATCCCCTTCTAACTTGTTTTATGACTTCATAGAGTAATTCATGACCTCTTTGACTTGGTCAACCTTTTACTTTGACCAAAAACTCAAACTTGATGTCTTAGCTTGCTAAGAGTACCAGGAGGTGCACTAGGCTATCTAGAAATTAGGTCAATCTCTTCACTTAAGGTGCCTCAACAAGAAGGTTAGGGTTTCGTTGTTGCAACAAAAACTTTGAATGCAACTGCAACTGTAACTGAGAAAATCCTCCCAATTTATCTTCCAATCATTAGACTGGCCGAAGATAGTGTGGGCCCATAACCTGTTAGAAAAGTAGGTGTGCTTATTTAACCATAGACAATATATAAATATTGTCACCCAACCATAGGCCGAAGCCACCCCCGAGCACCTTAACCTTGAAAAAGAATAATTCTAGAAGAAAACCCTAAGCTTAATAGCCAATCAATGTAGTGTACCTCTCTCTAGAGATAGCACACAAGGCAGAAATTCCAAACCATAACCAAGAGAAAGTCCAAGCCTAAAACTGAAAATGCAAGTTGCGATAGCTGCAACTACTCTCCAAAATTGAGCCCTTACTAAATTTTTGCAGTGCACACTATATTTCTATAGTTGTGACTTGTGTGTGTACAAATGAGTTCTGGCATCTTGTATTTATACTGCTCTTTCTTATCTCTCTGGGCCGACTTCTCTTTCTAGAGGCTAAAGACTCAATATTAAATCATTTTCTTTATCCGACTTGTCTTCTAGGGTTATATCCAATGCTTTAGGGTTTCTTCTTGCTTCACGAAATATTATATTTTTTTCATGGTTACACGTGGAGGTTAATACCTCTCACAGCTACCATAATATAAACACAGAAAAACCTACTTTTTTTAAGCAGTACGTGGGCTGCAGTGATCCAGGACGCGTATGTATGCAAGTTGAAGGAGAGCAGGGTGCGTACAATTAGGAAAGGACATGAAAATATTGAGTAAGTGATGGTGTCAGGTTCCTGAAGTCCGAAGCAAGTTCCATATCAGCATTCTACAGGTTCAGATCTGATATAGAGGTTTTGGTATGGGTACATATTGTCTTGATGTTTAGACTTGCTCATGGTATGGTGAATTCTTGAGGCATTATTTGTATGGTTGTATTGATTTCTAAATATGGTAGCTAGTTGGTTGAGTAGTTTAGTTCTGATATGATTGAGAGATATATATGATCTGTGATGGTGTACACATGAGTAACATGCATAGATTATTAGATTGTATAGATATGTTTGTGGTTGGTGATGGTACATATTGGTTACTGATAGGCAGGTTGTAGTGGCAGTAACTAGAGGATGTGACAAAGGCAGCAAGGGTGTGAAGGGAAGAAGTTGTAAAGTTTTAGAAACCCTATTTTTTTGAAGTTGTACACAAGCTGATAGAGAGAAGGATGCATACATTTGTCTGTTGCAGTATAGGCATGTCTTGTACATACGTGTGATGTAGTATAGACAGGTCATGTACCTATTGACAGATTGGATTATGTCTACGAGTTGGGTCTTGTATTGAGGATTGGATTCCTCTTCTCAGTTGTTGATGAGATCTCTTGGTTGGGTATTCCAATGATATTTGGTGGTCTCTTTGAGTTGGTGCTCATTTCAGTCGGTGATGATAAACCCCAAGGATTGTAGTCTGTAATACAAAATAAACTTACATATATATCTTGTGTTCCTTGTGTTCTCTATGGTGATGGTTTATTGATGATATATGTTGTTGAGATATGTTTACATGCAAATAACTAGTTGTGAATGTAAGTAATGAATAATGAGTAAATGGTGATTGCTAACTAAGGTTTTTTGTAAAGAAGTTTAAAAATAGCCTCACAATGATTCACCCCCCCTCTCAATGTGGTCGATGTTTCCAACAGTATCAACATGTCAAGGTCACACTCTGAAGGTCCCAGACTCACTTTGGTTAGTGTTTCATAGTGATTTTCACAAGCTTCAAGAATATTATATGTCTTAAATTCTCAGAATACATGGGATACATATACAAAGTTAGGAAAAGGGGATAATTCCCTCCATCTTGGTTAGATGTCTTAACCTCTTAAAATTCCAAAAGTCCAAAAATTATTTCATGGATGTCTTATTAAGGATTTGAACTTGGGTGGAGAGAGTGAAACACCTACCTCTTCACCAATCAAGATATTACCCATCAAATATTTTCTTTTTAGTATTAATTTTGTAATATTAAAAAGAAAGGACTCTTTGGTTTGATATTCTTTTTTTTTATTTTTCTTTTACTTTTTTGGATAATAAATTGTCCCACCTTCAAGTTTGTAAGAAAGAATAATATTTTTGGTACCTTTCTAGCCCCCATCAATAATTACCTCATGAAGTGCCCAATTAACAATTCAGTCATCAAGAGTGAACATGTCACATGTAAGATTTAGCTCAGCAGGTTAGCTCAATTGGTTGAGTGTTGTGAATTACATGCAAGGGGTCATAGGTTCATGTCCCCAAGCTGGGTGCCTATGTATATATTATTGGGTCTTACTTGATGTCCCCATTGATTTTGGTTGCAAAAAATACAATTGTCCGATTTACCTCTCGTACCATCCTCAAAATGAGGGAAAGTACCTGGAGGGTTTCCCAGGATGTATATTCCATCAAACAAAATTCCATAAGTAGGTTTTGAACCCGGGTGGAGAGGATAACATTTATCCTCTTAACTACTAGTGATAGACGCAATTAACCTTTATTTTGATATTTATTTTCAATATTAATTAATTATATATTGTATATTAACATATTTCAAATATAAAATATCCATTTTAATTTAAAAGAGAAGGATTTGATTTTTTTCAAGAAGAAAATGGTATACTCTATTTCAAAGATGAATGAACATATGCATTGTAATGTGCATATTAGAATTTGATATATTCTCTTATCGCACAATAAGATAAAAGAACAAAAACTTTCTTTCAACAAAAAGAGTCATGCTCATACATCTTACAAAAATATCAATAGAAGCTAGCATATATTTTTTCAATAAAAACGCTGTGTCTCGGATTTAACAATGTAACATAAAAGAAGAGAAAGGAACTAATTTATCAACACCCCCTGAGCTTGAGACTTGAATTTGTAGTTGGTGACAACCCTAATGATTAATTATATAGGGTTTGAGAATAGTTGGATACTAGGACCCTACTACTTCTTGCTCTATAGAGATTGTACCTACATTCAAAATTAGAGATTGTTTAGAAAACTGATCAACCTAGATAGTAATTTCTCTATGTGTATGTTAATATAAGATTTTTAAAAATATTCATTCCAAACCCTAAATTTTTCCAAAGACTGGAGAGAGGGTAAAATTATGAAGATCACTTTCCCTATTGATCCAATCAATGCCTAGCTTAGAGTATCCTAGAATATGGATATGTAATAATCTTTTTTCTATAGATACCCCAATTAGTGTCCATAAAGAGTTTGTCTCTACCCAATTATTAATCCCTTCTCCCAAAGCAACTTTATAAAACAAATTGTGATTTTTTTTAAGAAATAAAACTCCAAGTACCCTACATTTCTAGCTTTGTCATGACAAGTTCCATCAAAGTATCCCATGAAAAGGATTTGTCTATATTTTGATTTACAATTACCCTTGGAGGCTTTTCCAATATGGAATTCCACACTCCCCCATATGCATATCTCATTTGATAAATAACCTAAAGTGGAGGAATATGCTTTTTCTAAAACAAAATTTCATTCCTAGCAAGCCAAAGTTCCCAAAAGACTACACAAGGAAAGACCTATCATATTTTATTTCTTTATCCTTATATCAATTCACTAATCATTCTAGCACATAAATTCCTTGCCAAGAAACTATGACTCCACCCAATGCCAATGTTTCCTTCCACACCTCATTTATAAATGAACATTGTACCAAAAAATGATGGATGGTTTCATCATCCTTCATCCATAGGGCACATCTACCTAGGCCTTGACATTCTCTTTTCAAGGTATGTACTTCCCAAGTCATAATTTTGTTAGAGAGTGCTAACTATAAAAGTTTAGTTTTTAATGGATCATTTATCTTCCATATGGACTTTGACCACCACATATGTCCCCTTGGGTCCTCTTCTAAAAATATTTCCTTGTAACCTAAACGTGCAATATATATTCCTGAATAGTTATTTTGGGATAAAATTATCGCATCTCTCAACCTTATAGCACTCTATTGAAGATTTTTCATATAGTGGTTTCAGTTATTATAATTCTCTCTTTGTAGACCCATGTTGTCTTCCCTTTTCCAACCCTGATGTCAATTTGTATAAATATCTAGATCTACTACATATTTCAAATTATGAAAGCCCTGCATATTTATGTTGTTGATTAAATCTTAGATAGTCTATGTTGTCTAGTGATGCAGGATCATCGCTCCAAGCTAGCTATGTGCCATCTAGCCAGCACATCAAAGCGCACATTCAATGGAAGGAGAGAGGTGCATCCCTCTCATTTTTCAAAATTTGAAAATTGTATTAAATGTTGTAAGGCTGGTAGAGCCAAAAGCCATGCATATGTGCAGGATTTAGATAAAGGTTGCCTTAAATGGTTGTAAGGTTGAGATCTAGATCTGATTCGGACTAGACAACCATTCAATGTAATTGAATGTAAATTAATGAGTGTTGGTGAGGATGGAGGGAAGTGATCGAGGAGCCCCCTTTTGTAAAAAGATCTTCTTTTGTTTTTTAGTTCAGGCAGAGAAGAACAAAAAAGAATAGGGAGAAGAGAGGAATCCATGACTCTGTTGTAGTCTGAACTCACATTGTAAAGAGGCATTTCATATTAATACAATCATAGCATTTTTTCCTGCATGATGTTGTTCATGTGTTTGTGAGTTCATGAATGAATGTCTTTATGTGTTGATGATATGTTGTAGACGTATGCTAGATGTGCATTTGCAGGGATAGATAGATTTTCCTATCTGAGAGTTCTTTGATTTCAGGTTTGGATTCTTTGTGGTTTCATGCAATACTACATGACAGAGTACTATGGTCTCTAAAAACCAATGCAGGAGTGCACTTTAGAATTCTGTGGAATTTTAGACAAAGACGTGCCAGGACGGTGCACTAGCTAAATTCATTGACTCAAGGAGGAAGCCTCAAGGTTGTTGAACACCTTTAAGGAGAAACTATGCAGAGGAGAGCACGGAGAGGAGAATTAGAATTGTTGAGAATTTTATAGAGGCTCTGCCAGGAGAGCATTGAACAAATGCACAGGATGAATTAAGGAGAACTCTATTTCGAGTTCGGTGAGAAGACAGATTCATTGAGGATTCTGGAGAACTCTGCCAGGTGGGCATTGAGTTGGTACAAGTGTGCACAGAAGGAACTCTTGTTTGAGTTCAGAGAGAAGAGAAGTGTCACAAGAGGAGACACTCACAGGATTATTGAACACCCTGCAAGCTCAGAAAAGCATGCTTGAGCAGGAATTTTCTAGAGGGCACTTACATCCCTTCAAGGAGAGAAAGGGACAGAGACACTTTGAGGTTAGAGCAACAGATAAGCTTAGAAGAGATAGCACCATTTCATGCAAAGGTTTTGCAAGAGGTTGCAGAGTTCGAAGGAACCTTTGAGGTTTAGGGAAATAAATCTCAGGAGGAGGAACGCCTCTTAGAATATAGGCGGGAGCCAAGGTTATAGGCTTCACAACAGAGACAAAGGCTAAGGCCTTTTGGAGCAAGAAATCTTCCAAGGGAAAGGAAGAATGGCATGCTCAAGGTAGAGCACAGTTGTCATTAGATCAGCTGGAGAAATGAGATCTGGGTCATTGAATTCTATGTCCAAATGCACGCAGGAAAGCGCACAAGGAAGAGAAATAGATATGGGCCATCAAATCTAGTGAAAATGACCGATAGCCATCGGATCCAGAGGGATGCGCATAGAGTTTAATCTATGAGAAGTCGCACATAAGAGTAGAACGGACGGTCAAAATTCTCTGTGGAAGCTGCAACATGGTTAGAAGCTTCAACATGGTTAGAGGCGGATGAACCCATCAACTTCTCTGGCATATTTGCCTCTACCATTTCTTTTGCTGGTTTGGCTCCAGCTTCCTCCAGCTTCTCTCTAGACTGGAATTTTCTTTCATCTTTTGCTACATGCCTCGACACTGCAGTTATCATCTATTCATCTCCCTGGCTAAAATTTTCGAGCAATTTCTTTGAATGCTCTTCTCTCAAAATCTCCATGATTGTCTGCTCATGGCATTCATCGATTGGCTCTGGATGGTTCAGACAATCCTCTAACATTTCTAGATCCTTCTCCCAAGGAGTGAGCATGTCAACTGTGTGCTCCTCTTCTTCTCCTTGGGAAACTTTTGACATCTTCTCCATGTCTTTGACAGTCACAGTTGGTTTTCCTTCCACTATTGCTACCTCTGCAACACAAGATCTCGCCTCAATTGGGCTAAGTGGCAGGAATATCTCAATTCCCCCAATGATAAGAAAGTGTGTTTGATCCTTCTCTATCAGCTCCTCTCGCTAACCCGAACTCATCCCTGAGTTCATGAGAATTTCAGACAGTCTCATCTGCTCTCCCTTACCCACCTGGAAATATGGGATTTCATCTCTGCCCTCCTAGCAGTCTATGATATCCTCTAGTGATATCATCTCATTGCCCTCCTGACAACCTGAATTTGATGTTCTACCCTCCTGGTAGTCTTTGAGATCATCCTATGACCTCTTCTTATTGAAACATGAAATTTCTTCACTACCTTCCTGGCAGTTCATGAGATCTTCCAGTGATCTTTCCTCCTCATCATTACTGAGATTTCTCCCAGTTTTTGGCTCACAGATGTGAACCCTTTCTTGTTCACCTATGAGGTGTTCACAATGCCTCAGCCATCCTATTAACATCCTTCACTATCATTTGGCCAAAAATTTAATGACTGGCCACTTTTCTTTCCTCCTCAGAGGCCATTCATACACCCAATGTGTCTTTGCATTTTGTTGCACCCGTAGTGCAAGCTCTTCCATCCTCACCCTCACCTCAGCGATCTCTTCATCCATCTCATCTTTTCTCTACTGTTGGTGGTTCTTCTTTCCACTGCATCCATGGCCTTCAATATCCATCTTCATGTTCCTGTCTTCCCTCCTGGAAAACTTGTTGCTATCACTCTGCAACTGTGAGTGCTTCCAGCCTTTCATATAGTCCACCTGACTGTACCATTTGACTGCTGCATCCCCCAACAACCATCATAGATCTTCAACACTCTGTCTTCCTTTTCCTTTGGCTCCCTCTTCCTGCAATATATAGAAAAAATCAAGCTCTGATACCACAACTGAGGCAGCACCCCTTGCCTCAATAGGTTCTGCGTGACCTCCCAGTCTTAGGATCATTCTAAATATTCCCTTGAGTCAGATTGACTCTTCGATTTCTCTACAGGGAATATCTCACACACACAAGGGTGCATCCATAGGTCCTTATGAGTTATGCCTACGTGAATAAACACAAGGTGCTAACTCTACCCACCTGATCAACAAATATAATCGATACTTTTTCCGAAAATGAATTTCGGATTTCGCGACTTCGCAAATCCCGATGTAAGTTCCTTGACTCTTCAACCTCCGAAACCCGAAATGTCAATGAAGGATAACTCTTCCAAAGAGACGAGTACATGCCACCTTTTTCCCACTAATTTCAGCCTTTCGTGACTTGAGCGAACAACCAACAATCATTCCTCTTCCCTTATGATTCCCCTAATTCTGAAATTTCTCCTTTGGCGAGTTCGACGGCCTTTCGGGAATTTCATCAAACCTCAACCTTTCAGGAATTTCTCCAAACCTTGACCACTCCTTTGACTTTCACCACACGTATTCTCTGACTGATACTTGGGACCCACCTTTCAGTGTTTCTCTCTTCATGATTTTGGGAGTTGTGTTGACCAAGCAACTCTACCTCTTGAGTCTCGAAACCCCAAAACCCGATTGGGGACCAACGGCTATTAGCCCTCAACTCTATGGGACCATATGACCCTCCACCAAGGATTTGGGTCCTATTCCTTTTTCTCTTCAAGATTTTGCGATTCGCGAAAACCCACAACAGAGAGTTTCCTTACCTTTCGAAACTCCGATTCTCGAATTCCTGAAGCCTCACCTCCCACACGATCTATGGCTGAGATCTTCCTCAATCCGACAGCTCTAGATCTTTCAGGATTTTTCCACCTGGTAATATCTTATGCTCGATCCAAATCATTGGTCACTCCAATCACTGAACTCCGATACGGAATTCTCATACGAGATCCAATGGCTCTCGTTGATTTGGATCCAATGGTCATTACTCCTCCTGAGCTTTAGAGTGTTGTATGACACTTTCTTAATCCCCTCGCTACTCTATGACATCCAATGGCTCATGGAATTTCAAACTTCTCCATGAAGCATCTCCACCATCCAGTTCATCTCTTGTTACCCCTTTCACGATTCGGGACTTGGAGAAACCAAGGATTTGGCCTACACTCCAACCTCACGATTCCCAAATTCACAAAAATGATCCAACGACCCACGGGATTTTGCACTTCTCCATGAAGCATCTCCACCGTCCGTTTCATCTCCTCTCTTGCGTGACCTCCCAGAGGTTAAACTCTGTGTGCCTCCCTCTGGATCCGATGGCTATCGGTCCTTTTCACTAGATTTGATGGCCTATATCTATTTCTCTTCCTTGTATTCTTTCCTGCGTGCATTTGGACGTAGACTTCAATGACCCATATCTCGTTTCTCCAGCTGATCTAAAGACAGTTGTGCTTTACCTTGAGCATGCCATTCTTCCTTTCCCTTGGAATATTTCTTGCTCCAAAAGGCTCGGCCTTTGTCTCTGCTGCAAAGCCTATAACCTTGGCTCTCGCCTGTATTCTAAGAGGCGTTCCTCCTCTTGAGCTTTATTTCTCTAAACCTCAAAGGTTCCTTCGAACTTTGCAACCTCTTGCAGAACCTTTGCATGAAATGGTTCTATCTCTTCTGAGATTATCTGTTTCTCTAACCTCGAAGTGTCTCTGTCCCTTTCTCTCCTTGAAGGGATGTAAGTGCCCTCTAGAAACTTCCTGCTCAAGCACGCTTTGCTGAGCTTGCAGGGCGTTCAGTAACCCTGTGAGTGTCTCCTCTTGTGACACTTCTCTTCTCTCTGAACTCAAACAAGAGTTCCTTATGTGCACACTTGTACCAACTCAATGCCCACCTGGCAAAGTTCTCCAGAATCCTCAATGACTCTGTCTTCTCACCGAACTCAAAATAGAGTTCTCCTTAATGCATCCTGTGCATTTGCTCAATGCCCTCCTAGCAGAGCCTCTATAGAATTCTCAACAATTATACTTCTCCTCTCTATGCTCTCCTATGCACAGTTTCTCCTTCAAGGTGTTCAGCAACCTTGAGGCTTCCTCCTTGAGTCAATGACTTTAGCTAGTGCGCCCTCCTGGCACGTCTTTGTCTGAAATTCCACAGAATTCAGAAGTGCACTCCTGCATTGGTTTTCAGACACCACAGTACTTTGTCATGCAGTCTTGCATGAAACCACAAAGAACCCAAGCCTGAAATCAAAGAACTCTCAGATAGGAAAATCTATCTATCCCTGCAAATGCACATCTAACATACATCTACAGCATATCATCAACACATAAAGGCATTCATTCATGAACTCACAAACACATGAACAACATCATGTAGGAAAAAATGCTATGATTGTATTAATATGAAATGCCTCTTTACAATGTGAGCTCGGACTGCAACAGAGTCACGGCTTCCTCTCTTCTCCCCATTCTTTTTTGTTCTTCTCTGCCTGAACTAAAAAACAAAAGGAGGCTCCTCAAGCGCTTCCCTCCATCCTCACCAACTCTCATTAATTTGCATTCAATTACATTGAATGGTTGTCTAGTTTGAATCAGATCTAGATCTCAACCTTACAACCATTTAAGGAAACCTTTATCTAAAGCCTACGCACATGCATGGCTTTTGGCTCTACCATCCTTGCAACATTTAATACAATTTTGAAATTTTGAAAAATGAGAGGGTTGTGCCTCTCTCCTTCCATTGAATGTGAGCTTTGATGTGATGGCTGGATGGCACGTAGATGGCTTGGAGTGATGATCCTACATCATCTAGCACATCCAACCCAAGGGTTTGTCCCTATTCTTATTTTGGGCCCATTTCCTACTTTCCATTCTAGCTAGTTCCAACTAGAGGGAAATATTTTAAAAACTCCTTCTAGAAAATGGAGGCTTTCATTACAAATTTCACTAGAAATATGACCTAGTATTCAAAGGGAAAAGGCTTGATATATTTTTATACATAACTTGGTTCCATAGTCCTCCATGATTTAAGATTCTCCTTAATTTATTTGCTACTAGATCTTGCCCAAAATAGTGTATATTCTTCAATCCCCAATCCCGAACCTATTTTGGTTTATTGTTCTTGCTCTTGATTTAATCAGTTGTATGCCTTCATTTTCTATTTTACTTATCCACAATAAATAGAAAAAACTTTTCCTAATTTTTTCTAGCATGTCTTTGGGGATATATATGATAGTGAGTGCCAAAAGACATATATATCTTTCAAAATTGATTTCACCAGGGCCAACCTACCTCCTTGAGACAACCACCTATAGAAATATTTTGAGACTCTTTTCATTATCTTGTTGTACAACCAATTCTAGTGTTTGAACTTCCATTCATTTGGTTCAACATGAACCACAAATACTTTACCCCATTATCAAAAGGAGATACAATAAAGGGTAAAATATGGGACAGAATCCCTCCCTATTCCTCTAATAGTCCATTAACCATGATTTAAGATTTATGGGTGTTCACTTCCATTCTAGTAGCTCAACAACATAGATCAAAGATCTCTGCAAACAGTAAATGAGATAGTGTTAGATTTCTACCAACTTTATTTCCTTTTACAACTCCTCCTATTTTATACTCATTCACAACCATAATTAAACCTTCATCTACTAAAATAAAAAGGAAAGGAGGCATGGAACGTCCCTATATAAGACCTATTATCACACAAAATTGCACTTGCAGATCCAAAGTCCCAATCCTCAAGTGAAAATCTTGTGAAACTAAGAAGGAAAGGCCACTGTCACCTCATCGATCTCTCCTTCGCTTCAAGGTAGCTAGTTGTAGGTCACAATTGTTGTAGGTTGAGATTTTTTCACAAACAATATAGGATATCTGAGACTAGTGTATTTTCATTGAGAAATGGAGTCATAAAATGAGTTGATACTTACAATACTATGGTTTAAAATTTCCAGGGGTGTAAGCTCTTTTACTTCCTGGAAAAAAACCCTAGTCAAGGAAATACCTAAAAAAAGGGAGCTATGTAGAAGTTTGAAGTGATGAGACTAGGGTTTAAAATTTCTAGGGTTGTAATCCCTTTATTTCCTGGAACAAAACCCTAGCCGAACCTTTGTGACAAGGGTGTTGGCCCTTCTACTCCTTGAAGCAATACTTTTAAGGATTTTTGAGACAAAATGGACGAGATTTAGTGGAGGGTGTATGCCTTTGTACTCCTCCTATGGTTTTAGAATCAAATTTCTTTGAATAAAGGCAAGTACTTGTAGAAATATACTTGTAATATCCAAGAAGTTATATGAAAAAACCTTATTTTACCAAATATCATCCACAACTTTTCCAAGGGAAACCACAATAAAAATAAATTTGCTCCAATTCTCCAAAGACAAACCTTATTCCTCCAAAACACCAATCCAAGACAAATGTTCCAAGAAAATTTCAAACCTCCTAAAGAAAAATCCCTCAAAAAGTGATGATAAAAATGAGTGAAGTGTCGCTTGATTTATAGGGGAAAGGATCAACTTCCTCTTACATTCAAATAATAATTCTTTAAGCTAATTTCCACTAATATAGTCTAAGGAGGGGGTAAAACCCTCTTCAATAATTAAAATAATCTAAATAATTCAAATTTTGGGCTTCTCTTAAACCATATATGGGTTGGCCTTTGTGCCAAAATTTAGGGACCAAAACCCTCAAAAGTGGACCCCTCCTCCATAAACAGGGGTGTTGATGCAATGTCCATCCTCCAAAGGCCCTTATAATGCTCTAATCTCATCCTTAGTCGCCAACACTTCCCCCAAATCATCAACAATAACATTTAGCATGGATAGGTCTAACCATATTTTTGGGAGGTCGTCTCAGCATCATTCAAAATTTAAACCATCTCTTAAACCATATATGGGTTGGCTCCGACATGTATTTTTCCCAAGGAAATTTTAATTGACTGAAATGTGGTTGACTCCAACAAATTTTAAAGAACACAAGTCATCCCTAACTTATTTTATAGGTTATCCCTCTTTACAAGTCCTAAATATATGTTTCTTGCACTATTTATACAAGTCGATTGGCCATATTTTATTAGTCCATCACCTCACATATATAAATATGTCTTTAAAACACAATATTCATCGTATTATTTTGCCAGGTAATCTTCACAAAAGTTGGATCGATCTACAATTTATCCCTATGCAATTTACTCAGTGAACGTTGATCACACTTTTGTAAAATTAAGATGCTAGAACAATTTCAGAATACCTATGTCTGCACTAGCTCTGACAGAAATTGTCTTACAATCTATCAACCCATATGAAGTCTATGCATAATTCAAACAACAGTAAGAAAGTGTACAGTACTTCAACTTATCTTCATCTTATCTTGAATTTCGGAAACTTCTCTTAAACTATATTAATAATGGGTTTATTCACAACACTGATATTTCAATGACAGTATTTCGACAAGCTACGCTTATAGCCACCAATTTTTTCAGATACTAGTAACAGTACAAGGTAATTAGATCTTATTGTGTACACCAACTGGAGATGTATTTGGAGCACTAGATGCAAGAATTAGTGATGGAAACCTTGAGGATGCACAAATGGGTTTGGCATTCCCTCCTTGCACTATTGTAGGTATCCTCTTTATCTCAACATAATAGTTTACCCTTTTCATATTTAATTAATTGGACATCCATCCTCAAGGTAGATTTCATGACCAGGACTTCAAACCTTCCATTATCATCCAAGAAAACCATCTTAATATTTGCAATCTCGTTGTTATCAAGGATATATTCACTACTTGTTTCCTCAAGCAGCATCTGGTGCATCATCTATTGTCTCAAGATTTCATAGTTATAACTAGATCACCCATTGGAATACTTAGAGGGGGGGGTGAATAATTATGAGCACTTTATACCACTTTTAACCACAATATATATTATTTCACTTTATCGACAATCTTAAACAGTTTATCATCAATGTATCATCTATTATTTCATTCAATATATATATCATAATCATTTAATCATAAGCATCATCACATCAACATCACATCAAGAACAAAATACACCAGTATTTACATCAAAACCCAAATGGGGGAAAACCACGGAATGCTTTCTTATATATATATCAATAATTTATTCATAGGAAGCATTGTTGTAGATGAATCCCCCTACAGACAAGTGGATTCCCTCTTGGTCTCTATACTCCAAAGGCCAAGACATAAAGTGCTTAACATGGACACTGACTTCCTTTTGGATCTAATCAAACTAGTGAATGAAAGAGAAAGAGAAAGATATGTACCTTATGAACGACGTTTGTCCTTGCAAAGTCTTGGCTGAGATTCAATCCTGAGCTCCCTGATAGATCCTGTAAGACAAACAAATATACAATGGACTTCCTACTCTACTGAGATTAGCTTAATCATAGATCCATCTACTGCAAACAAACTCATATGGAACAAACACAAGTTTGAAAGAAACAGGCCAAGCATTGATTATTAATGAGAACAAGTAAAAGTACTTACAATCCTTTGGATGAAGGTGCAGTAGCTTCCTCCAATTCTCCTTGTCCAACCCCTATTCTCAATCAATATCCATTGATTTCTTTGATGAAATCTTACTCATGAGATCATAAGTTTGATGTAATTCTCAATTGTCATTCTCCAATACCACTTACAGGATCATAAGTTTGGTATCAATCTCAATTCTCCATTACGTCTTTCACCATGAGAAGGCCTCCTTGTATAACCTTGGAGAGGTCCAACCACTTGAGAGATAATTGGGATAAGTTGAGGATTCCTCTCCTTTAGTTGAGGATCTCCCCTAAGATCATTCCTTGACTATCTATTTGAATCCAACTACCTTCAGGAATTGAGGGATTCTTCCCTTATTTTCCTCAACAAACCCAGAATTTGCTAAAAAGAGAGTAGAGATCCCCCATAATGGTGCAAAGAGTGCTCAAGAACTGCCCCAAAGAGGCTTAGGGTGCTCCAGCACTCTTTGACAGTGGGTAGGGGAGCACTCCTCTCCAAAATTTATTTTTTGAGTGGTTTTTCCAATGGCAAAGGGCTTGTACTTCTTGCCAAGTGATTTTTCTTCTTCCAAACCACCTTTGAGGTGTCTTAAGTGTCTTCATGATGTCGTTAGAGGAATGACATATGCAATATGGTAGTATGATGTTTTTGACACTTGCAACACTTATAGTCAATATGTGACACTTGTGGACAAGATGTGACACTTACAACACTCGTAACGACAACACTTGCAACACTATCGAAGTGAGTAATTTTGAGCTGTAACATATTTCCCCCCAAAGTATGAAGTTAGAAGACGATGATGAATGAAGTACTTTATAGAATTTTTCGAGCAAGGGTATGGACGCAGAGAAACCAGAAAAATCTACACACAACCATCAAATAAATATTATGACATGTTTCAAAACCCAAGGCAGGCATACCTATGCTTGAGTGATAAAGACTTTTTAGGTATGACCGCCATAAAATACACTGCAAATCCATAATTATATTGACAAAATGGTATAGCCACTGAAGATACAATGTGGATCTATACTCCCATGACCTAAACTTATCATAGCCACGAACAATACACAGTGGATCTACGAGACGACAAGACATAGCCACGACCAATACAAAGTGGATCTATGTAATAGTATATGTGTCATAGTTCAAAAGAACTCCTTCGCAACCTGGGCAAAGTATACATAAGAGTGATGACTCAACCCAGGGTCTTCTTATCGATCCTGATGTAGTACGAATCTAACCATGTGAATAGATGTCCTGATGTCGAACATGGCATAAACCACTTGATTACCGGTCAATGATGTAAACCGTTAACAACCACGAGGGAGATCACCATTGATGTCCATGATTCCCAAGGTAATACAATAAATTACAACGAATGTGAATGAATGAATTTAATTCGAACATCCATAGAATCATCCGATTAGATGTCAATGATGTAAACCCACTGTCGGACACGAGGAGGCCTACCATTGAGGCATGCAGGTCCCAAGGTACTAACTGGTTTCTAAGTCTAGTTCTTGGATAATGTGTTGAAGTTGATAGGCATAGACTCGTCAAAGGAGGGCCTTGATGTATCCCCTATAAATGACATGAAACTGACACAGAGATGTACTTGGTATATCGAATGAAGATGGACTAACACATGTATTAAAACATGATATTTGTAATGGCTAACTCTCGAGGCAGATGCTTCCCTTGAACACTGAGGCACATCAGCAGAAACATGACATGGACCAAAACTTGATAATGCAGTGGATGTTGTGACTTTCATCAGGTGACCCAAAGGAGTAAAAGAAACTCAAAGGATTGGCTCAGTGCAGAGGTTCAACAGATTAAAATGCATGCAAAGACAAAGTGTCATGTTCAAGGGTGATCGTAAGAGTTATTGGTAGTGTTCTAAAAAAATGCTTGGCTTGCTTCCTTCAATTTTTCCCCCATCTAGATAGATGAGTACCTCTTTTTAATTTAACGAGCTTGAGGAGGGTAACACATGCTCGATATGACTCAAATTCAGTAAGTCCCTCTTCCTTTATTTAACGAACTGGAAGAAGTAAGGGTTCGGTCCCATATGGGCCCTTCAATGTATGATTGTTTAACGAGTCCAAACAAGGTAAACTCAATGGTTTTTCAATTTTACAGAGTCTGAAAACAACTTAAAGACAACTCCAATGTTGGTCCTTTTTCGTAAAATTAGTCTTACGAGGCTGAAAAATAGATAAATTATCACTCGAAAGATGCCCTTTCAAACCTTTTAACGAGTGGGAAAGGAAGCAAGATCACTCGACAATCTTTTCATGTTTAGAGAGTCTGAAAAGAGCTCAAAGACGACTCCAGGGGGTTCCTTTTTTGTATATCCATGCAGGTTCGAAAAAGAGATAAAAGTGTTAATATTATGGTATCTACAGGAGTTATTTACCTCTACATGTGAACCTGACGAGAATAGAATACTCCGGGAAGCAAGAGAAACCCTAATGAATTGGCTAATAACCCTAGAAGCCTTGTCGGCTCAAGAATATAATTTATATTAGGCTATTAGCCTCCAAGAGAAGAAGTCGGCCAGAACTAATAATAATATACTGAACAGACACATACCCAGAAGAAGAAGTCGGCCCCAGTAAACTGGCAGGATTACTATAAATACAGGGCGCCAGTCTTTCATTTGTCACATCTCAAGACTACAGTTCTCCCAGTTGGTGCGCACTGCAGGTGTAGCTGGTGCGCAGGTTTGGAGGAGGGTTGCAGTTGCAGCTGCAGCAGCAGCAAGTTTTAGTATTTGTCTTGGATATCTCTTGGCTAGGGTTTGGACTATCTGATCATCTTTTTGTAATGCGTTATCCTTGGGGAGAGATGCGCTTCTCTTTGTTTGGCTATCTAGCCTAGGGTTTGCTTCCGGAGGAATTCTCAGGTCAAGGTTAAGGTGCTCGGAGGGAGGCTTCGGCCTGTGGTTGGGAGATGAGGGTATCTTCATGGTAAAACAAGCACACCATCATATATTTTCTAACAGGTTATGGTCCCACACCCCTTCAGACAGCCTAAAACGCTGGAAGGAAACATAACTGCTAGACATTAAGCTCGTTGAAAGAACTGTCGCTAGGGTTACCAGCAGAAGCAGTTGCAGAAACCCTAAACCTCTTGTTGAGGCACCTTAAGTGACGAGACTGACCTAATCTCTGGATAGATCAGTGTGCCATAACCTAGCGCATCTCTTGGTACACTCTGAAGGCCAAGACGTGAAGTTTGGATTTCTGGTCAAAACTAGGGTTTTACCAAGTCAAGCAAGCCATGACAAACTCTATAAAGTCTGAGAACAAGATAGAAGGAGCCTCCAACTTCAGAGCATGGAAGACAAGGATTGACCTCATCCTTTCTAAGAACAAAGTGTTGGACATTGTGAAAGGAAAGATCGTGAAGCCAGAGTTCAAAGAAGGATAAGAGAAGGAACCACAGAATGTTGCAGCTATGGAGAAGTTCAAAGAGTTTGACATCAATGCCATGAGTATCATAGTGGATTCCATAAAAGACAACTTGATACCCTACATCTCCCATCTTGACTCATCAAAGAAGATGTATTATGCCCTAACTAATCTCTTCTCAGTCAGAAACATTGGACAAGTTATGAGTCTAAAGAATGATCTCCATGACATGAAGATGAATGATGATGACAGCATAACATCATACTTTGTAAGGATATCCCAGCTAAGAGATCAACTACAAGCTATTGAAGAGATCACTTCAGAAAAGGAATTGGTGAATATAGTACTCAATGGTCTTCCCAAGACATGGGATGCATTTTCCGCAAGCATGAACACAAGGAAGGAGTACCTGACATTTGAAGAACTTTGGACTTGCTCTGCTCAAGAAGAATCAAGGATAAATGCAAAAGAGAAAACTCAAAAGAAGTGCGATGATCAAGCCTTCACAGCAAGATTCAAGAACTTCAAGAATAAAAGGAAGTTTGGTTCAAGGAGGAAGCCAAATCAAGAGAAAGACATTTCAGAAATACAATGCTTCAACTGTCAGAAGTATGGTCACTACAGGAATCAGTGTCCCGAGCTAAAGAAAAGGAAGAAGAAACACAAATCATCAATTTTCGAAGAAAAGGAATCGACAAAGAAGACTAAGCAGGATGGAAGAGATTTCTTCTACTAAAAGGTAACAACACTCTTCTTATTTCTGTACATATCTTGATTGCATCATCTTTGTACATATCTTGTATATCTATCTCTTGGTAGATAATGTGTTCCAAGAAGAACTATACCTATGGAAGAAAAACAATATAAGAATGAATATCATTAGATAATACATATGAAAGGATGAAATACAAATCATGTGGAAGCTACTACAAGACAAACCAATCCCGAAGAAACTTAGAAGCCAGACATCAAGAGAAATTGGAAAAGACTTATGACGACAACTAAGACGGAAGCATGGACTCTGTTAAGAC
>ML799051.1:121467-136227 GCA_009831015.1 Picea engelmannii | reverse complement strand
ATATTACTCAGATGAAGTATGGTTACGAAATATGATGCAGCTGATAGTAATGGTGATGCTCATGATCTAGTCATGAAATAGTTTAGATGACTATATTGATGCTACCGGGTAAATGGTATGTTTTGTGCTCAAGTCCATTACCTATAAATACCTCTCTAACTAGGAGGGAGTGTTAATATTATGGTAGTTGCAGGAGGTATTTACCTCTACATGTGAACCTGACGAGAATAGAAGACTCCTGGAAGCAAGAGAAACCCTAATGAATTGGATAATAACCCTAGAAGCCTTGTCGACTCAAGAATATAATTTATATTAGGCTATTAGCCTCCAAGAGAAGAAGTCGTCCAGAACTAATAATAATATACTGAACAGACACATACCCAGAAGAAGAAGTCGGCCCCAGTAAACTGGCATGATTACTATAAATACAGGGCACCAGTCTTTCATTTGTCACATCTCAGGACTACATTTCTCCCAGTTGGTGCGCACTACAGGTGTATCTAGTGCATAGGTTTGGAGGAGGGTTGCATGTGCAGCTGCAGCAGCAGCAAGTTTCAGTATTTGGCTTGGATATCTCTTGGCTAGGGTTTGGACTATCTGATCATCTTTTTGTGATGCGCTATCCTTGGGGAGAGATGCGTTGCTCTTTGTTTGGCTATCTAGCCTAGGGTTTTCTTCCGGAGGAATTCTTAGGTCAAGGTTAAGGTGCTCGGAGGGAGGCTTCAGCCTGTGGTTGGGAGATGAGGGTATCGTCGTGGTAAAACGAGCACACCATCATATATTTTCTAACAAAAAGTTTACCCGGATGCATTCTCATGTATTTACGAGCACAAGAAAGAACAAAGACTAAGCTCAGTATGCCCCCATCTTGAAAGCTAGTGGCTTAACTCTAGAATGATCATCAAAGACTTGAGACATGCCCTCAAAGCTTAATTTCATTCACCGATGTTGAGGTTCTCACCAATTTCTCTACTAGATGGAGAAAAATGATAAGGGTGGATGAAATGAAGGTTCAAGAGAGGTGACTATTTCATTTTTTAACGAGATTGACATAGAAAAAGAACTACGCTTAGGTCTTTGGGTTCAATCCCCAAATTTTTGTTTCATTTTTAAACGAGCTTGCTACAGAGAGGAAAACTATGCTCAAGTATCTGGGTTCAATCCCAAGATTGTTGTTTCATTTTTTAACGAGCTTGCCAAAGAGAGGAAAAATATGATCAAAGCTTCTATTTCATTTTTTAACAAGCTTGCCACAAAGAAGAGAAACTGTGCTCGTGACCTCTATTTCATTTTTTAACGATCTTGCCATAGGGAGAAAAACTATTCTCGTGGACTCTTCTTGATCATGGCTTCCAAGAAAATAATGCTCTGGAAGAACACCATGTCAAGGGACAAAACCCGGTCATGGCTTCCAAGATATCTTCACTGGATGGAAGAAAATCACTCTGGAAGGAACACATGTCGAGGGTCGTGACAGGGGTAAGGAGATCAGGCTCTAATAGCCCTACCAAATATATCACCATGTCAATGACCGGATCCAAGTTGTCCGAAGTTGAAGGCATGGGAGACGATGGAAAATTGACAGCAGGAGGGGAGATAGAGTGTATATATGCCCTAATTTATTCATGAGGGGGGAGAAAAGAGGATCGAGGATGGTTATCATATTGAGGTAGCTCATCAATTCTCAACATTTCCATAATAGATTCATCCGAGGGAAAAATTGGGGAAATGTAGTCGATCTCTGACGGCAAGGAACTTAACCGTGATGGCATTGAGGAACTGTCGGGTGCCAATAGATGTTGGTCATCTGATGAGGGAGAAGAAGATTGGACAAAAATGTATGAGGTTTCAGCTTAAATAAGTGGCACCATGTCACCTAGCGCATCGAATTCCAAAGGACTAGGTACAATCCAGGGGTCAGATGATTCCAAAGATTGATAAGCCACGGTCGAAATCATATTGACGGTGGTAATATGATGTGTACTTGATGGAAGTAGTGTAGGGAAGGTACCCATGAGGATAGAATATTTCAGTAAGAAAACACCAACACTTTCATATGTGAGCTTCTAGTCTCCCAAGAAAGGAATGTTGTTGGTAGTAGGAGCGTGATCATCGGACGTACAAAAATCTAACTGATCAACAGTGACAATTTTTCCCTAATGAGAAAATTGTACACATCGAAAGACCGATGAGGCAATGACAGTCATAGCATAAAACCAACTTCTTCCAAGTAACAAGCTGTAATCAAGGGGAGCATCGACTACCTCGGCATCAATAGTGATCGTTTTGCCACCCAACTGGATGGGCAGGGACTGTAAAAGACCATGGGGATGAAAACCTCACCCATCGAAGGCATGCAACATTATTGGGGATTTTTTAAGTGTGGGTGATTTTAAACCTTTCCAACATGCTAAAGACATGACACAAGTTGAGGCTCCCTCATCCAAAATAGTTTGGTGGATTTGTTGAATGTGAACAACAACATCAACTTGGAAAGCAAGCTGGTGGGAGAGTCAAAACGCATAATTGTCCAGGTTAAACATGACATGGTTGGACAACTCAGGATCAACAGAGCCAATAGCAGCCAAGAGCGTTCTACGTTGACTGGGGCAGTGTTGTAGAACTTCTAACACAGACATAGCACACGTTGCTTGAGCCAAATCTTCAACAATTTTTTAGTTCTGGATGTCACGTGAACTAGGATTAAAGGTAGCTTTGTGGATAGTGCTCTTAGGAGGGTGTAAGATAGAGTTGAATGTAGTTTTCTCAATCTGAAGTGGTCCAAATGGAGAATTAACCGATGGAGGACTAACGGAGGACAGTGATGGATCTGGTAAAGTATTGGTACCGTTAGTGTCCTTTCCTTTGTCAGGGTTACCTGGTGTGTCATATGTCTTAGAGAGAGTGTTCAAATTAATCCCATTAAACATATAAATATGTGCACTCATCGAGGCCTCATCATGAGGATGGCTAGAACTGCCCCCAGGAGAGGGGGTTTGGGCAACCATGGATTGTTGTTGTGGAAAAGGTTGAGTAAGAACAGTGGGTTGTGAATTCCCATGGAAAATTTTGGCCACTTCATTGCGATGTGGACAGTCTCGAGTGTAGTGATCATCACCAAAAATGATACATGGGAATTTTAGTTTCCGTTGTGGTTTATTTTCGGTAGCAGGTGTTTGAGATTGATTTTTTGGTTGTTCATTGTTATTAGTATTTTTTCATGTATTCTTTGTCTTCTTCTTACCTCCAGATTGTTGTGAAGGGGCAGATTGAACTGCATTCACCTCAGAGATTTGAGTTTGGGGTGAGGTAGAGGAGAGTGGTCGATTGGGAAGTAGATTGATTTTTTACGGAACCAATAACACCGTCTGCATGAGATGAGGATGACGACTTGGATGGATCGGTATTAGATCGAGAAACATTCAGAAGAAAATCATACAAAGTACCAGATTGGGAATAAACCAAATCTAAGTATTGAGCCTAAGAAATGACTTCTTCCTCGGTGACCTCACCACCCATAGTGACATCGCGAGCGATCGGGGGTAAAAGTGATTTAGTAAACCAATCTGTCAATAATATGTCAGGAATGATTACCTTGATCATCCTTCGTCATCGTCTCCACTCATGAATATGGTCAGATATATGCACGGAGTCAATTTGATGAAGGGAGGTCAAGATTTCAGTACCTGTCTCGTAGCGAATAGGTAGTTGAAAGTGCATGAGGAAAGACATGGCAAGGGAATTGAAATCATGAAAAGAAGCACGTGGTAGTTCGATATACCATTTTGTTGCAGATCTAGTAAGTGTTCACTAGAAAAGATGCAAACGTATAGAATCATCCATGAGGGAATTTGATGAACACCACAAATGGAAATTCATCACATGGTTATTTGGATCTTCACTAGATTTTCCGTCAAATTTAGGAATATCAGAAGGAAGTTTAGCTGGAATAACTGGCCAAACCGGTGAATGAAAAATAGGATCATTAGTTAACTGAGACAAGTCTGGGAGATCCAGAGTCACAAGGAAAGGTAGTTGTCGGTTAATTTTTGGATGATACTGGTGTGGCATAGGAACACCAATAGGACCATAAAATGGGTTAGGTGGATAGGTGTAACCAGTAGGTCCTCCTACATACGGTTGTTGTTCCCTAGGATAAGCAAGATTTGATGATGGCTGAGAAACATTTGCATAACCCGGGGGGTTCTGAGCATTATAAGTTGGGTGATTTGCTTACCCATAAGGAGGATAAACATTTTTCCCTTTAGGATGGTAAGGAGTATATCTTAGAAGCAAATATACATTAGACCCATGAGGAGGATAAGGTTGTTGTCCCTAGGACTCCAGGTGGTGTTTGGGATGTTGCCTGGATAAGGTTGTCCATAAGATGTTACAGAAGGAATAGGATTTGATACTCCTCCTTGTGGGTTATGATATGAGTGCCCCCCAACCTGAGGTTGGGTAAAAGTACCTCCTGAAGATACTCCCCAAGATTCGGAAGGGTTTCCAACAAATGAAGGTTTCCCCCCTGCCATCGGTGGATTAACAACCGAGGTATGAATGACAAAGGGAGGTTTCCCTCCAGGAGGAGCATGAAAAGGGGGTTTTCCCCTAGGAGGGGTAGGCCCACCATAGAATGGTGTTCCTCCAGGAAGGAAAGGTTCGTTATATGGTGGTTTCCCTCCAGTCAGTTTTATTTAGCTGGCAAGGGTCTGCATTCTCTGGTGCAAAGATGTAACAGCAAGATCGTGCGGAACATGTGGAGCTGTAGAGTGAAAATTTGTAAAAGTGGGGGTAGTGATTGAAGTGCCTTGGGAATGAGAAGAGGTGATGAGGATTAAAAAATAAAAGGGTTGCAGTACAACCATCATTTAGAAAGGTAGGCATAGCCTCGACCCATTTTGTAAAGTAATCGATGACGACAATTATATAACTATGCCCCTCGGCTGAGGTAGGCTTACACTGCATGAAATCAATGCCCCATTTTGCAAAGGGGGCGATGGAAATAACGGGATGTAGCGGAGCAGGGTGGGTGTGTGCCTTGTTTTGAAACACTTGGCAGAGTGGGCACCTTTTAATGGCCTCTATACAATCCTTGAAGATGGAGGGCCAAAAGTATCTAGCACGTAAAAAAATTTGGGCAGTAGCCATCCCAGAAAGGTGACCTCCACAGGCTCCAAGGTGACATTCATTGAGGATGCATTCAGCCTCTTCATGAGTGAGACATCGTCACAGGATGGTATCAATGCCACAACGATATAAAGAGTCGTTGATAATAAGATAAGGACAAGAGTGGTGGCGAATATGGCAGTGTTCTTCACGAGAGATATCTAGCTGAAAACGTTGTGTCTGGAGATAGAGAATGATGTCTCCATACTAGGGATCAGAAATGTTAATGAGGAATAAATATTTGTCAGGAAGAGAATCTCTAGGCTTAGTTTCTTCATCAGCACGGGGAAAATCACAAATGAGCTATGCAAACACCAGGGACTTTTTAGATTTGGTTTGGCAAATTCAAGATCAAATTCTTGAAGGATGACGGTCCATTTGGAGTATTTTCCCGCAAGCACCCGACGTGTCAGGATGTGATACATTGGGTTTGAATCTGTGATAACCATGGTGGTTCGTAACAGAATGTAGTGATGAAATATCTGGACCACGATGACGGTTTCCAGAGCCAACTTCTCAACATGTGAGTAACAAAGTTCAGGTCCAGATAGACTTTTACTTATGTAATAAATCACATGTTCTTCACCGAAAGAGTCCTCTTGAACTAACACCATGGCGATAGTGGAAATAGAGGCCGCTAAGTAAAGGATATAATCCTTTGTATAGTTTGGAGGATGTAACAAAGGAGTGTTAGTCAGTTCATGCTTGAGAGAATCAAACGATTGTTGAGCGGTGTCATCCCGGATGAAAGGGGTGTATTTCCACAAAAATCGCATGAAGCCTTTAGTGATCTCAGCGTAGTTACAAATAAATCGACGAATAAAATTTTATTTCCCCTGCAAACTTTGGAGTTGTCGTAGATTGGTAGGTGGGGGTAAATCTATAATAGCTCAAATTTTTAAGGGATCCACCTGAATACCATCCTTGGAGACAACAATGCCGAGAATACGACCACATTAGATAGAAAAAATACACTTATGTGGGTTCAGACGAATGCAGTAGAACTGACATCGAAGAAAGATAGCCCGTAGATGACCAAAATGGTCGGATCAATTGGATGAGTGGGCAGGTAAGTCATCGAGGTAAGGTTCTGCAATATGTTTGATATCATGGAAATCATAGGACATGGCTCGCTAAAACGTAGCCCCAGCATTTTTAAGGCCAAATGGTATCTTCCGATACACGAAAGTTCCCCATGGGCAGATGAAGGTTGTCTTATGTTGATCATCCGGTAAGATGTCAATCTGGTTATATCCTAAGAAACCATCCATAAAAGAGAAAATTATGCTACCAGTGCAATTATTAATAATTTGGTCGATAAAGGGTGTTGGGTAGTTGTCTTTTCGATAAGCCTTGTTAAGATCCCTATAATCAACATAGACGTGAATGGTCCCTTGTTTCTTAGTAACCGGAATGATATTGGAAACCCATTCTGTCAAGGGGATAGGATAAATGAAGTTAGATTTTATTAACTTTTCAACCTCTACCTTAATATCCTTGGTCTTTTTAGGGTGGATCGGGTGCTCAAGAACTCCCTCAAAGAGGCTCAAGGAGCGCCAACACTCCCTGACAGTGGGCAGGGGAGTGCTCCTCTCCAAGATTCATTTTTTGAGTGGTTTTTCCAATGGCAAAGGGCTTGTACTTCTTGCCAAGTGATTTTTCTTCTTCCAAACTACCTTTGAGGTATCTTAAGTGTATTCATGATGTCGTTAGAGGCATGACATTGCAATATGGCAGTATGATGTTTTTTACACTTGCAACACTTATAGTCAAGATGCGACACTTGCGGACAAGATGCGACACTTACAACACTCATAATGATTACACTTGTGACACTATCGAAGTGAGTAATTTTGAGGTGTAACAAGCACCAACTTCCCAATTCTCCAGTTTCAAATAGATGGATGCTACAATCCCCTATTTACAAGATCCAACCTGAAGGAAACTACAACTCCATGAATTATCTAGATCCAACCAAAAGGAGGATACAACCCCCTGGGTTCTCCAGATCCAAACGAAAGGTGGCTATAACCACCTAGTTCTTAGGACCCAACCTGAAGGAATATCCAACTCCCTGATTCTCTATATCCAATCGGAAGGAGGCTACAACCCCCTTTCATTTCCCCATCCAACTACCTTGAAATATAAGTGTAGACCAATTGTCACTACCACAATCACTGCCATTATCACTATCACATCAACCACTATCACAACAACTTCTCTAACCAATAATTGTCCCATCCATGAAATCAGATCCACTTTCATCTACATGCAACTCATTTTAGGATCACTAATAGCATATCTCGAACCATATGCTCAAAATCACCAACACATGCCTCTACCAAGGATGTACCAAGATCACCACATACCATCACAAGATATGTGTCTCAATCAAGTATCAACATGTATCATGCATCAACCATGCATCAACTTGTACCTCAACCTATACGATCAACCATGTACCATAACAAGTGCATCAACCATGCACCAAACTTGTACCTCAACCTATACCATAACAAGTGCATCAACCATGCAGCAAACATGTATCATCACCACATATACCATACCATGTGTAAACCATCCACCTCAACCATGTACATCAACCATCAACACCTACACCATATTATGTGCCAACCATGTACATCAACACTTGTATCATACCATGTACCAAGCCAATAAACCAAGAAATGTACCAGCAATGCATATAAACAAGTAGACCTCAACCAGCATGTACCATGCATCCAATGATGTGCCTCAAGTCATATACCAAAGACCACAAACACATGCCTCAACCATGATCCTAAATATCACCAATATACAACCTCATAACACAATATACCAAGCCTAAAGTATGCACCATAACATGTAACCAAACTAGATTCCATGATATCCAATAATGCAACTTCCCTTAGCCCATCTGAGTGACATTATGGCACGAAATACTCTTAAAAATGAAAATTATGCTAACTAGTAAATTCATTTATAGTTAGTTGATTTCCTGTAACTTATTGCTACAAATTAAAATAGATTTAGATAACGTCTACAACCACAAAATAGATGCATCTACCACATGTTAATAATCAACATAAAATGCAGCTAAACAACTCATTACAACAGCGTATAAATTACTTCCAAATACACAGAGTTCATGCACAACAATTAAACACATAATTTAACATAACAAAAAAATAAAACACTTATCTTTTCACAACAATTGTGCAACCAGTTGCTTGGGACAGATGTTCCATCCATCCATAGACTAACTGTTCCAAATCTCAATAGCCAGTCACCCTCAATCTGAGGCTAGCAGTCCACAAAAGAGGGTGGTCTCTCATAGTCCACTCACAACTCATAAAACTCTCAACCCAACTGATATTTTCCTACAACTATCCTGATTTTCCACCAGCTCTCTTCCTCTTGACCTGTCTAACCCAAGGAATATACCCCTTCACTAATATAAGTACCTCAAGCATCCCATTCATTTATCAGGGTCTCTATGGCATAGACAACTAGGAATATCTTAGCTGGGAAATCAAGGGAAATTATTGCTACGAAAAATATCAACAACCAACAACAAACACTTGTTGTCTCAATGAAACTCACCCAGGAGTTCACTCTTTAGGCCTGACAACCTAGATCTTTAGTTTTCTAGCTCCAATTAAGCTCCATATTTCTCTAGAATTCACCCTCCATGGTTGCAACAACTTCAAGCTTTGTTTCTTGCTCCCTCTTGCTTCCCATGCACAAATTGACCAACTAAAAATTGTTGTCCCCACCCATACAAATTTCCTCTCTTTGGATTGTCTTTCTTTACTAACACTCTTCCCCAAGATGATTTTAATCAACCCCCATGTGCCCATTAACTTTGGGATGTGACCACTCACACCCACCCTCTTACATGTATTCAATGATTGTCTTTGAGAACACTAAGTCATAAATGGAAAGTTTAATATACAAATAGCAAATTTAGGAAAATGGGCTAAATTAATATACATGGGTAATTTCCCCCTTGGACCCCTCTTGGCCATTATCCTAGATACTCCCCCCTCTTGTGGATTAATTCATCCCCCATCTATCTTCCATGTCCCCATAGTAGCCATAATCACATTTTATTATTAAAACATTGAAATACAATTCACATATTACATCACTTTGGCAGTAGCCACACATTATGTCTACATAAGAATTAATTAAAATGGGTATTATAATGGGGATGTTACATTCCCCTTCCCCTACAATTTTGTGCCATCCTCGGTACATTCTATGCCAATATATATATATATATATATATATATATATATATATATATATATATGAAAATTACATCGTGATACTTAGAAAATAAAATTTTGCAATTTTAACAACTCTAGCAGCAACTCCAACCAAAATATCATGTTCCTCTCTATAACACCCTATTTCCCCTAGTTTGTAAAAATAATTGGACTGGCCAAGAACTGTGGAAAACTCAGAAATGTGAATATGTGATGTGAATGGACCTTGTGGAAAAGGTCGATGAATGTGAATAATATTATGAATTTATATTGCAGGACTACTGAGAGGGGATATGCTGAAAAAGAGACCACGATGGTTGCAGAAAGGTGGTGGAAGGAACCTGGAAAGGTGGCGTTAACTTCCACCAAAACTCAATACCGTATTTGGACTTCACTCGCCCGGAGAACCAAAAGCGGCTCACTGGCCCCGAATTAAATGTCTCGCAGGCTGGTAGGTAGATGGCTCCTTAGGAATTAATCAGGGATGGGAGGTGAACCGCCCATCTGTAGAGCCCTCAGGCCTGACCAGCGCGAGGGAAATTGTGCCACATGCAACCTCGCAAGAGGATAAGGGATGGGGGAGAAGAGATTGGGGGCAGACGTGAGGGGAGAAAGAGAACTCTAGTGATATGCAGAGTGAGTGATAGCAGAGAGGAAGGAGAGTAACCTTCGCTCCTGGTCACTGGAAAACAGAGACGCAGTCTCACAACATCGTGGTCTCAGCTTGGGGGTGGCTAGTGGTAAATCCGTTGGGATTCATTGAGCCTACGGTTGGGTGGAAACAAGCACCCCTCTCAATAGTTTTATAACCCCTGGTGTTACTTTCTGATAAGTGTTTTTCCTTTGGCATCTTGAAATATATGTATTTTGATAATTATGCTCATAAGCTGTGAAATCGTGAATAATTTCAGTATAAGAATGTCTGTATGATGTTTTGATCAGTACTGGTAGTTGTATGTTTATAATGGAAAGACTACGTATGGCTTATGTTCTCATAAATCTTTATTTATATGCATACTGATCTAATTCAGACTTCACGCCTGATTCTCAAGAGAGAGATACCCTTATCTGCCTTAGATAGTACCCTGGGTAAACCTCCCCATGGAGATACCCTTCTTGAAAATCCCATCAAAAACCTGGAAGGAGGATGTGAAGGCACAAGGCCTTAAGAAATCCATGATAAGTATCAAATCAACGAACGAGATCCCGTCGGGAGGTCTGTGGTCACTCACGACCGTCAAATAAGAAGAAGAAGCTAGAAAGTTAAGTGCCTTAACCTTAATAGGTAGTGATCGACAGACGAGATTCCGTCGAGAAATCTGTGGTCACTCATGACCGTTAGATTTGGTAGGAGAAAGTAAGATGTTAAGTGCCTTACCCCTGTGAATTTCTTTGTCTTCGTGGGTAGCGAAGAGGTCGGGACCGTAGATCCCCAAGGTCCATGAGAGCATCCGGACCATTGATATTTCCACATCCAGGGAGTCATGGGAGGGCACACAAGTTAGGAACCTGTCTGAGTCGTCAGATCTCGACTGGAAAACCCGACAGCTGTTGGATCTGTCAGGAGATACCAGAGGGTTAAACCCCCAGTGAATAAGGGCGAAAACCCCAAAATAGATCTGGACCATCTGAGTAATGGAGGCCACGTGTCAAGAGATTTTCCCATTTCGGGAAATTAGGAATCGCAAACTCGAGAGTTATGGTGATGAGAGATCGAGACTTTCCATGGTGGAAACCCCAAGACAGATCTGGACCATCCGATTTAAGGAGGCCACGTGTCGTGAGATTTCCCATTTTGGGAAATTGGGAATCGCAAACTCGGGAGTTTTGGTGACGAGAGATCGGGACTTTCCATGGTGGAAACCCTGAGACAGATCTGGACCGTTCGATTTAAGGAGGCTACATGTTGAGAGATTAACCACATCGGGAAACCGGGGATCGAGGATTCGAGAGTCCCGTGGTCCAGATTTAGGACTCTCGTGATGATAAGTCCCGATGAACGGACAAGATTATTTCGGAGGATCTCAGGGTCTATAACGACCGTCATATGTGAGGAAGAGATGTCGACTTTAAGCTGGGGCATGAATGCACCTTAGGGTAAGTGGCGAGCAGATCTGGACGGCCAGAGTCCACCCGCCCAGATCTACGGATGAGGCTTCATTCCGGAGCCCCCTTGATGTTCTTCCTTTAGCAATGAGGGGGGGTCCAGAATCAAATGTGCAACTCTTGAATGGTTAGGATTTATTCGCCTTGATCAACGGTGCTCAGGCGAATTCTGGAACCCCATTGCCATTCTTCCTTTAATGGGGGGGGGGGGTCTAGAATGGTGTGGTGTGTGAAGTGGGACCTGTCTCCTATCACGTCACCCTCCATGTCATGCTTCTCTCTTGCCACCTGTACTTCACTCAACCGCGCGACAGGGCCGTTCCTAATGGCCATTTGCTAACCCTATAGGGATTCGTCCCTATTGGCCAGTCACTAGCCCTGTCGGGGTTCGGCGGTTGCAGAGTCGAACGATTAGACATTCCCATAGCTCCGAGGCATGAAATACAAAGAGGCAGCATGATTATTTGACCTGTGATCATGACCCACGATCACATGGGAGAAAAGAGAGAGATAGAGAGCTTGCTTACGCTAGGCCTCCGTAGATATTTCGGGGACTCTGATTCTACAGAAGTCAAGAAAAATATGATTATGGTAGTGGGTGTGTTAAAAATTGGTATCAAAGTATGGTGACAACACTCGGCCTGATTGGGCTCATGAACGAGTTGTGCATAAGCTTCGTTCAAATCACTCCTAAGAGGAGTAACCCCCTAACTTAACTCTCTTATCTAGGATCAAAACTTGGAAACGAGAACCCGACTATGTATGCATGTGAAAGAGTTATGAATTTATGCACAGGTTATACAAATGTATCTAACTCTTCACTAATAACCAGTGTTTGTCTTTTCACCCAAGCAGACGATCAGCCGCAGGAATTTACAGACACAGAGAATGGTGACTCACCAAGAGATGGGAGAAGGCTCCCACAATAGAGACGAAGAGTCTGAAAAAAGAAGAGCAATAGGAACCCCTCGAGATCTAGCTGAGACTGTGAGGAGTCTCATGGTTGAATTGCAAAGTTGCAAGGCCAACAATGAAAGGATGATGAAAGAACAAGAAAAGAAAATTGAAATTAATCCAGTTTTACTGCAGAGTTTATCTGACCTACAACGACAAATGCAGCATGAATGCGAGATACAGAAACATGGTCATATCATTGGCCATACTGAGAGGAGAACCTCAAGGAAGGTCCACACCAGAGGTAAAGCACCAGTACCAGACGATTCCTCTGAGAAGGAAGTTGGTGATTCAAAAGGCTCTTCCAGCAGCAGAACCGGTTCCTATTCTCAAAGAAAACAGAAGAAGCACAAGACTTCCAAGGGTCATAAATTTGAGGAATTCAAAAAGGCCAAACTTCCCTCCTTCGATGGTGAGATAAAGAAGGGAGAGGAAGCAGAGGCCTGGCTACTTGGATGGAAGAAATATTTCAGAGTCCATGATTTTTCAGAGAATTTGAAAGCCCGAGTGGCCACTTTCAATCTGAACGAAAAAGCTTCCATCTAGTGGGAAGATCTTAAGAATGTGAAAGGGATTTGCGAGGAGGACCTGTCCTGGAAACAGTTTGAGAAATACTTCCGGAAGAAGTATTTGTCAGAAAAATATTTCGACAAGAAGACAAAAGAGTTTTATGAACTCAAACTGGGGCAACTCACTATAGAGGAATATGTCAACAAATTCCTCGACTTATTGAGATATGTACACTACATCAAAGCAGAGAAGGCAAAGGTGCAACTCTTCATCAGTGGGATACCCAAGGAATACTGGAACAGAATTGAATTTGATGAGCCAAAGACCTTAGAAGACACTATTTGAAAGGAAACATATTGTAATGAACAATATGGACATTGGGCAGAGTCTTGTGGAGACTGGAAACAAAAGAGTGGTTCAAGATTTCATAAAAAGGGGATCAAATCCTCAGGATTTAAGAACTACGAGAACAACCCCAAAATGAACTTTCCAACCCAGAGTGTACTCCAGCAGAACTTTCCCTCATCGGATGGAAATAAAACTTCTGGACCTATACCAGTAAAGATTGATAACCCAAAGAGATAACCTTTGAAATGTTGGGGTTGCAGAGAAGAGCATCTCCTGAGAGACTATCCACACCGACAACATAATAGTCGAAAATTTTATAACATTCAGGAAGCTACCGCAGTCAATGATGTGGAAAGGAGTGTGTCGCATATTTATGCAGCATTGGATAATAACCAAGCTGACCACCAAGCTTCAGTGGTGGAAATAGAAGGTATGATTTTCAACCATCTGGTGTCTATTTTGATTGAGCCTGGTTTAAATTTGAGTTATATAGCCCCTAAATCTGTTGATAAGTGTAAACTACAGCCACAAAAACAAACCAAGCCATGGTTGGTACAGTTAGCCACTAGTACCAAAACAAGGGTAGCAGAGGTCATACCAGCCTACCAATTAATGTTGGGTGAATTCCCCACCCAAGCAACCCTTAACGTAATACCCCTAGGATCATACGATCTGTTGATTGGTATGGACTAGCTAGCCAACCATAAAGCTAGATTGGATTGTTACCATAAAACCTTGGAGTGTGTAAGTAAAGAAGGGATAAGGATAACCCTTCAAGGGATCCAAAAACCTGTCTCAGTGAGGCAAATATCAGCCCTACAAATGAGAAAGTATTGCCGAAAGGATGTCCCCTATATGCAATACAGGTGTTGAAAACAATCGAAGGTGATAAACCAAGCCCTGATGATCACCCTATCCTAAGAGAATACAGAGATGTGTTTTCGGAAGAGGTATCGGGTCTACCTTCGAGAAGAGACATTGACTTCTCGATAGAACTTGCACCAGGAGTGGTGTCGATGTCTAGGACACCCTACCGGATGAGCACACCTGAGTTAGTGGAACTCAAATTGCAATTAAAAGAAATGATGGATAAGGGTTATATTCAACCCAGCATGTCCCCATGGGGAGCACCAGTCCTGTTTGTGAAAAAGAAGGATGGCACCCTTAGATTGTGTATAGATTATAGATAACTCAATAAAGTAACCATAAAGAACAAGTACCCCTTGCCTAGGATCGATGATCTATTCGATCAGTTGGGGGGTGCGTATATTTTCTCAAAGATTGACTTGAGGTCGGGATACCATCAAGTCTGAATCAAGGGTGAAGACATCCATAAAACCGCTTTCCGGACACGGTATGGTCACTATGAGTTTGTGGTAGTGCCATTTGGGTTAACCAATGC
>ML799051.1:101726-116302 GCA_009831015.1 Picea engelmannii | reverse complement strand
AATGGTGTGGCATGTGAAGTGGGACCCGTCTCCTATCACGTCGCCCTCCATGTCGTTATTCCATCTTTCCACTTGTACTCCACTCAACCGCATGACAGGGTCGTTCCTAATGGCCATTTGCTAACCCTGTAGGGATTCATCCCTATTGGCCAATCACTAGCCTTGTCGGGGTTCGGCGGTTGCAGAGTCTAACGATTCAACATTCCTGTAGCACCGAGGCGCGAAATACAAATAGGTGCCATGATTATTTTACCTATGATCATGACCCACGATCACATGGGAGCAAAGAGAGAGAGAGAGAGAGAGCTAGCTTATGCTAGGCCTCTGTAGATATTTCAGCGGCTCTGATTCTGCAGAAGTCAAGAAAAATATGATTATGGTAGTGGGTGTGTTACACTCTCAACTCGTCGACCCAAGGAAGGAACCATTTGTTTATCAAGGATAACCCAATGGATGTACCATCCATTTATCAATGATAACCCAAGGAATGGGCCATTCTTTTATTAGGTTCCCAACACAGTTGTCCAGGACTCTGAGATGTGGTTTCATAATTTCAGCTGCTCAAAATGGAGTCTTGCATTATTTTTCAAAATTTTTATATTCATGCATGTTTTCTTCATTCTCCCATGTAGAATCTTTAAGAACATACCAGGACCATTGAAACTTTACCATCCCTATATACTTATTCATGAGCACTTTGACTTTCCAATCCAGGATGTGTATTGGTTCCACCCAAAAATCCCCTCTATGCTCCACCTGGATCACATTCCACTCAATTATGTGGTTAGGATCAGACACATATTTCTTTAACAATGACACATGAAATACATTATGCACTCTCATGGATGTAGGAAAAGCTAACATGTATGCAACTATCCCTATCTTTTCTAATATTTCGAAAGGCCCACAATATATTTCTTCCAATTTTGGGTAGCTTCCTAATCTTAGTGAACTTCTCTTTGCCTTCACTTTCAAAAAAACATGCTTTCCCACTTTAAAATCTTTGAAAAAATTGCTCCTGTTTGCATAACTTTTCTGCCTATCCTGGGAAGCCTTCAAATTCTCCTTTATCTTTTCCATCCGATCTTCCATTTATTTTAATAATTATAGCCCAACAACTTCTCTCTCTGCTAGATTATCACAACTCACTTGTGTGTTACATTTTCTGCCATACAATGCCTTAAATGGACCCATTTTCAATGAGGCCTGATACCCATTTTTGTAGGAAAAATCAACTAAATGAATATAATCTTCCCACTTTTATGGTTGATCCATCATAGACATTTTAAGCATGTCCTCAATTATCCTCTTAGTACTTTCTATTTTCCAATCTACTCTAGATGATATGTTGTACTAAGATTTAAATTTGTCCCAAAGCCCTTGAACAAACCCTTCCAAAAATTTGAAGTAAACTTTGGATCTTTGTCTCAAACTATTGACTTAGGCACTCCATGTAGCCTAGCAACTTCTCTCATATAAATTTCTGCAATATTTGTTGCCTTGTGTGTAGTCTTTATTGGAATTAAATGTGTTTCTTTATTCAATTTATCCACCACCACCATGATGGAATCATGTTGCTTTGTTGTTATGGGTAGCATAGTAATAAAATCAATTGTATATGCTTCCCACTTCCATTCTGGAATGGGAAATGGTTGTATTAAACATGTTGGGCATCTATGTTATGTCTTTTCCTTTTGGAATTCTAGACATATGGCTATGTAGTTACCCACTTATTTCTTCATTCCTGGAAAAAAATATTATCTTCTTACTGCTACAATTGTTTTATGATATCTTAGGTACCCGACATATGGAAAATCATGCATCTCCTTCAGCACTTCAATTTTCAGGTCCCTGGAATTTGGCACATACACCCTATCTTTGTACATGAGAATTCCATCTTCTTTTAGCTCATAATAATTAAATTTCTTCTAAAAATTACCTTGCTATAATGTCTCTTTTATTTTTAAATAATTATGATCTGAATTTTCCACTACAACAATTTTTTCTTTCAAATTTGTCATGTATATGTTGATGGCTACAATATGCACTTCATGAGATCTCTTGTTGAGTGCATTAGCCACTTGATTTTCCTTTCCCTTTATGTTCTTAATTTCAAATTCATATTCACTCAGAAATTCCAGCCATCTAGTTTTCCTAGCATTTAGTGTTGGTTGTCCAAACAAATGCTTCATATCATAGTCGTCTATCCTTAGCTCAAATTTCTTAGCCATAAGGTAATGCCTCCACATTTTTAATGCATGTACAATCGTTGCTAACTCCAAGTCATGTGTAGAGTAATTCCTCTCATGCTCTTTTAATTTTCTAGACTCATAGCATACCACATGGTCCCTTTGATTAAGAACTCCACCAAGTCCTTCCTTTTATGCATCGGTGCACACAAAAAAATATTAGTTTGGATATGTAATATTCAATATTGATGCACTTGTCAATATTCCCTTCAACTATTGAAAACTCTCTTCACACTTGGAAGTCCATTTGAACTTCGCTCCCTTCTTTTGCAAAGAAGTGATTAGACTTACAATCTTTGAGAACCCTTTTATGAATCTTTGGTAATAACTAGAAAGACCATGAATGATCTGACCTCTGTCACATTCTTTGGCATTGTCCATCCTCTAATGGCCTCTATCTTCTCAGGATCAACTTTTATCCCTAGTTTTGATATTATATGCCCCAAGTGGTGAATCTTCTTTTGATAAAAGATGCACTTACTTAGCTTATCATATAATTTGTGCTCTCTTAAAAATTGCAACACCATTCTTAAATGTTGTTCATGTTCCTCTTATGATTTAGAATAGACGAGTATATCATCTAAGAACATAATCACAAACTTGTTCAGGTATTCCCTGAACACTCCATTCATTAGACACATAAAATTTGTTGGGGCATTTTATAGCCCAAATGGCACTACCATGAATTCATAATGCCCATATCTTGTTATGAATGTTGTCTTGTTGATGTCTTCTTCCTTTATCCTTACTTGATGATATCCTGATCTCAAGTCAATCTTTTAAAATATTCTTACACCTTTCAACTGATCAAACAAATCATCAATTCTAGGCAAAGGATGCTTATTCTTTATGGTAACCTTATTAAGTTTCATGAAATCAATACACAGCCTTAAGGTCCATCCTTCTTCTTCAAAAAAAGAACTGGGGCTCCCCAAGGTGACACAATTTGGTGTATATACCCCCTTTTTAACAACTCTTCAAGCTACATATGTAACTCCTTTAATTCTGGTGTACCCATTATGTATGGTTTCTTAGACATTGGGGCAGCTCCTCACACTAAATCGATAGAGAAATCAATGTCTTTCTTTGGTGGAAATCCTGAAATTTCTCTAACAAAATATTCAAAATTCCTCAAGACTGGATGGTCTTCAATGTTTGCCACTTTATCCTTGGTTGCCTCCTCCATATGGGCTACAAGCATATGACATACCTTTTTGAAGCTCTTCTTCAATTGCATAGTTTAAATCTCTCTAACAGCTACAACTCTTGGAATTCCTTGAATTATGCCTTACTTCCCTTCCTCATCAAGACATGTGATTGTATTGTGGTAACAATCTGGGAAAACATGATGTTTTTCCAACCAATCCATGCTAATTAGATAGTCAATTGAACCCAACGGTATGATATTTAAATCTACCTTCATGTTGAGTCCATTCATGTCTATTTGAAAATCTTTAACCAACTCATTGATCTTTCTCTTATCCCCCGTGGCTAACTGAACTAACCAAGATTTCTTATGCTTACTTCTTTGCAAGTGAAATATTTCAACAATGTTAGCATTTATGTAACTATGGCTATCTCTAAAATCAATTAAAATTTCTATAGGTTGGTTATCAATCTTACCTTCCACTTTGATCATGGGGGATTGATATTTTTCCTTCTTTTTGTCCAAGCCTGCATAAATCCTTGGCATGCTTCCTCCCATTTCTTCCATTGTTTCAGCCTCCTGAATGTTGTGGACATTCCTCATTATTTCTCCTTTGTGAGAGAATTCCCTATATAAGTGATTCCCTTCACATCCCCAACATTGAACAGGTTGCTTCCTTGTCCTTTTCCCAAATGAATCTACATTCTTTTGTTCATTTTGGGTTGCCTGGCCTTGCTGATTTTCTTGGGATTTATTTCTGAAAAAAGGTTTCCTAAAATCTTTCTTCCTTTGATCCTTTTTCCCTTTCATCTTGTCATTCCAAGCCTTTTGGAACATTGTCCTTCCTTTGCTTTTCTCATAAAGGTGCCTTGCTCTCGTTATGTTTTCCTCCAAGGTATTGGGGTTATCATATTGAATCTTTTCACTACAGAAGGAGGGTAACCCACTTAGAAACCTTTGTATTTTAACCTTCTTATCCTTGATGAAGTAAACATACTTCAACAATTCAAAGAATCGCTTCTCATATTCCTCCATTGTCATTGTTCCCAACTTGAGTTCAAAGAAGTCTTTCATCTTTTTCTCATAGTAACTCTTGGACAAACATTTCCCTTGGAAATATCCTTTGAACTACCTCCATGAGATCCTTTTCTCATCGAGGTTATTGTCTTTCTTAAGTTGATCCCACCACATGGTTGCCTTTCCTTGCAAGTGGTAGGTGGAAATTCTAGCTTCTATCTGGGATGGGTAATCACACAGCTGGAAATATTTCTTCATTTCCAATAGCCAGGCCTCTGCCTATTCTCCTTTTCTGTGCTCACCATTGAAAGTAGGTGGCTTGATTTTCCAGAGTACACCTTGCAAGATGTCTGCCTCAGGCCTTCTTTTTTTCCTCTGAATAGGAGACACACTTGGGTTTCTCCCTAGCCCTGAGCTTGCATGAGTTCTTCTAGTGGACTACCTTGGAGAATGATGGCATATACTCACACTTCTTGAATGCCTATCATTTCCACGATCATCCCTTTTTCTATGGGATCTAGATGTTGATACTTTTCTAGCACTATCTTCTTGTTGGGTGCCAGAATCCTTTTTGACTTACTTATGCAACATGTTCAAGCTCTAAAGTATCTCTTCTTGAGCTTTCATAATCCTTTAATTATCAACCCTGTAGATCTTCACTTCCCTATGCAGACTTCTCATAGTGACAAGATCTTTCCTATCTCTTCTTCCATTTGACTCTGTCTCGGCATTCCCCATGTTGACATGAAGACCTTTGATCTCTTCCTCATGTTTTTAAGATCCTTGAGCATCTTCCATGACTCTAGTCCTCATATAAGAACTAAAGTTTCTTTTTGTACCTCTAATTCTGCAAGAGATGTGCATATAATAATTATTGTTAGAAATATGCATAGCATAAAACATTTCATCATATATAATACGGGTTATTTCTTCATCAATTTATGAAGGACATATTACACCAATTCAAATTTTGATTTGCTTGATGCATTCCTCCCCAAAACAGCTTCCCAATGGTTGAAACCATACCCAAAATCAAGCTCTGGTTTAAAAGTTATAGCCTTTTGAAGTTTTTTTAGGCATCTTTGGCCAATGTCCATCCCCTTCACCATGTGGCATCCATGTAGCTTCACCTCTCTCATGCCATATAACATGGCACAGTCATCATCTAGGTCATCATCCCTTGATGATGATGTCGTTGTGGGTTGCAGGGAATATCTCCAAGTCTTTTCAAATATCGGGCCTTTGGCCCCTTCGATATTCTTGTACAGCTCTACAAACTTCCCAGGAGTTCTGAAGTCCGAAGGGATATTTCCACTATAGAATCTATGGTGGATATTCTATCCACCCTTGGATATGATGGCTAAGGTTCATATGTGCTTAACACATAGCTTAAAATTTCCAGGGGGGGTCCCATGCTTAACTCATGACAAATCCCACGATGCCACGTGGAACCATCTAGGTACACCACCTCACCATAGAGTATGCAGGCCCATCAAATCGGAGTTGGACACTTCAACATGGGAAAATGCGGTGCTTCGGTGCTTAACACATCCTCCTATATCTTTGAATCTCCCAAAGTCCCGGAGTTCCGAAGTTTCAAATTTCTATAAATCTTGCCACGTACTCCTTCCTTTGATGATTCGATGATTGGCCTGTGCAACAACATGTCAAATCTCCTAGAGTCCTAGAGTTCCGAAGTTCTAGAATTCCTCACCACATTTTCTGGCCTTCGGGATATTCTTACCCCTTGTACCTTACGTTTCTCGAAGTAAGAATTCACCGAAGTGTTTATGTTATCCTTCCACTAGTAACTCGAATGGTTGAGAAAGGATCCCAACAAACCCTCAGATCAACGACTCCCAATGCTCTTGAATTCCTCCCCTCGATCTGATGATTGGCAAAATTTCACCACTCTGGGATTTCACGACTTTGTGTCCCTTACAGTCCTTAACCCAATAAGTCTTGAAGTTTTACCAACCGAATAGGCCATAAAGAAAGGATGAATACTCGTTGTCGATTTATGGTAACTCTTACTCTATCCTTCCACTATGCTCGATCTAACGATCAAGAAGGGTCTAGAAGGATCCTTGGATCTACGGCCCACATTACTTCACGACTTCGGCATTCAGGGATTCTGGTCATTTAACACCTTTTTACTCACGGAGTGGGTCAATGTTGAATTTGAACGTAGCATATATCCAATGGTTAGAAAGGATTTCGAAGATCCTTAGATCTCATGTTACTTTGCGACTTTGACATTCGAGGATTATGGTCGTTTAACACCTTTTTACTCCCGGAGTGGGTCAACGTTGAATTTGACTGTAGAATATATCCAACGGTCAAGAAGGATTCCAAATATTCTTAGATATACATCTCGTGTTACTTCGCAACTAAAAATTTGGTCAAGGTTTAATGATAAAGCAGATCCCATGACAATGGATAGGAAACTGCCAGTTTTCGATCAAACTCTTTGGTAACAGTGTCAGTAATTTTCCTTCAGTGGGATTTCAATGTTATGAAGTTCCAACATCCCGAAGTATCGGACCTCTGAATTCCTAAATCTCGGAAGGCTTAGCTCTCTTTCACAACCCTCGATTTAATCCTAGTCATTAATCCCATCAACCTTTCAAATGGTCAAATGCTTGGGAATTTTTAAATTTGTCATGATGGATCTTGATCGTCAATCATGAGATCAAACACGATCTCATCTGTCAATTATCCAAACTGCTTGTAACTCTACAGGAGGCCATTAAAAACTTTTTTTTTTACCATTCCAAGTCGAATTTTGATCTGAAAATTCATCTCTCTACTCCATTAACCCTCTCAAACTGTCTGAAGTCATGAAAACTCAGATTTCTCTCTAAAATATTTGGTTTTCCCCCAAATTGGTCACAGACAAAATCTACAACAATGAATTTCATGAATTCACAGTCATCTCGGCCCATACAAACCCAATTTTTGAACCATAAGCTCTAATACCATAATGTAACATCCCCCATCCCATCTAAGTGACATTACGTCACATAATGCTCTTAAAAATGAAAATTCTTCTAACTAATTAATTCATTTTTAGTTAGTTGATTTCGTGTATCTTACAACTATGAATTAAAACATATTTAGCTATTGTCTACAACCACAAAATTTATCCATCCACCACATGCCAATAATCAACATGAAATGCATCCAAACAACTCTTTACAGTAGCATATAAATCACTTCCAAATACACAGATTTCATGCACAACAATTAAACACATAATTTAACATAACAGCAAGCTAAAACACTTATCTTTTCACAACAATTGTGCAACCAGTTTCTTGGGATGGATGTTCCACCCAACCATAGAATAACTGTCCCAAATATCAACATCCAGTCACCCCTAAGCTAGGCTAGAAATCCACAAAAGAGGGTGGTCTCTCACAGTCCACTCACAACTCATAAAACTCTCAAATCAACTGATATTTTCCTACAAGTATCCCGATTTTCCACCAACTCTCTTCCTATTAACCTCTCCAACCCAAGGAATGCACCCCTTAACTGATATCATTCCCTTGGTCATCCCATTCGGTTATCAGGGCCTCTCTAGCACATACAACTAGGAATCTCTTGGCTAGGAACTCAAGGGAAACTGTTTCTAGGAAAACTATCAGCAACCAACAACAAACACTTATTGTTTCAATGCAAATCACCTAGGAGTTCACTCTTCAGGCCTAACAACCTAGATCTTCATTTTTCCAACTCCAATTCACTCCAATTACGCTTCATCTTGCTCTAGAATTCTCCCTCCATGGTTGCAGCAACTTCAAGCTCTGTTTCTTGCTCCCTCTTGTTTCCAATGCACAAATTGACTAACTGGAAATTATTGTCCCCACACATATGCGTTTCCTGTCTTTGGCTTGCCTTTCTTCACTCACACTCTTCCCCAAGTTGATTGTACTCAACCCCCATGTGCCCAATAACTTTGGGATGTGACCACTCCCACCCACCCTCTTACATGTATTCAATGATTGTCTTTGGCAACACTCAATCAAAAATGGGAAGGTTCATATACAAATAAAAAATTTAGGAAAATGGGTTAAATTAATATACATGATTAATTTCCTCCTTGGACCCCTCTTGGCCAATATCCTAGACACTCCCCCCTCTTGTGGATTAATTCAGCCCCCATCTCTTGTCCATGTCCCCTTAGTAGTTGGCATCACATTTTATTTTTAAAACATTGAAATACAATTTGCATATTACATCGCTTTGGCAGTAGCCACACATTATGTCTACATAAGCATTAATTAAAATGGGTATTATAGTGGGGATGTTACAAATAATTATTATAATCAATGTACCATAACATCACCAAGAGGTACCATACCATAATTTATCATCAACATGTACCATACCATAACCAAGCATGCAATCCTTAAGACTTACCTATGATCATGTAGTTGACCTGATACTATGTAACATTGACATGTAGCTTCTTCCATAGTCCTTAGCAACCTGGAACCAACATCCTCCTCACTTTTGTCTTGTCCTCATGGAATGAATACCTTCTATCATGCGTGTCCTCGCATGACGACCTCTAGGAAACCTGTGGGGATGCCTCGCATGACACTTAATGTCTAACCCACGAGGATGAATCTAATTAGTTTTTCCTCATATTTTCCCACTCTCCTCTAGAATCTCAAAATCTCTCACTTCTCTTGCTTCTCTACCTCATAATTCTCCATCGCAAACTAGCGAAAACATCACAATACTATACCATAACATTCACAAGATAGATATTCAATGTAAGAGTGTGAGTGTACTTGTGAATGAATCCTTGAGGGGTATTTATACTTTTTCTAGGTAACTTCTTCCCTTAATCTTAGGGCTTATATATATTTCTTGTTATAACCACTTTACCTTTCATTCATTGACTTGTAACCAACTAGGGATTCTTGACCATTTTTCGGGACTTCCAACTTCACAAGGCCATATCTCCCTAACCGTGAGGAACCACATGGCGTTCCACATATCACCATAAATGGAACAATGTGTACTATCCATCCATGATAGTCTTACCTACAATTTCACTATCCTTCATGTCCATATTCCTCAATAAACTTTGGATCCCATAAACACACCTCTGGGGCTACATGTAGACTACATCAAATGTACCGAACATACTAACTCACCATCAATCTCGATCATACAAATTTAAATCAACTATATAACATCTCTGGACCTCTCCAATGGTTGACATCAATCTCTAAGGGTTGAAATCAATGACAACCAACTGTCCAAACCAACTATCCAACAATCTCCCCCTTTGGCATTGATGGAAACACCAACATTGATGCTCCAATGCTCATTATCCCTATGCGACCATTGCTCCTCATCAATATTTCTCACTCTCCCCCTTTGACATCAATTGAAAAGGGTATATATCCTTGTGGATTCTCCCCCTATCTTCATGCATATGTTCTTTCTTTCCTTCTTTGACAAAAGGTAACTCCCCCTATCTGCATGCTACTAATCTTCCTTTTTGGATTTCTTTCTCGGTTGATTTTTCTTCCCTCTTTTTTGTAAGATGTAGATAAATGTAGGGATACATGTATATGTTTCCTTTCCTCTCTTCCAGTGTTGTTTATTTTCCATTGGTGCTTCCTCTTGAATTTCACTGACATATAAAAAGAATTCAAAAATTAATTTCTTCATTTACTTGTCATGTTTACTTGACCATTTTGTTCAACAATGTCCTTCTAATGATGTGTCTTCTGTTGACAGTTTCTCTTTCCATGTTTTTTTGTTCCTTTCACTACTTCCCTTTCTATGACCAACTAATTTCAACTAATTCCACTAATTCCAATTGTAAATACACTTATATGCATCATTTCTAACCTGTTCTCTCTGTACCTACTAAGCATATCACGAATCCTTCTCTATCCATATGTCACAAACTGTCCATAACTCTACTACTCCATTGTCCACAATGTTGATGCATTTTTTACTATACTATTATGAAGGATTCACCTAAATATACTACAACTGATCATCACATGTTCCTTTTTATCAGACTAAATCAAATATGTCCATTGATCTGGTCTATCTTCTAATTAGATTATGCATGTTTGGAATGACCTGTACTGAAGATATCCCTTCTTGAATGCATACATGCAATACAACCATAATCTTATGCATGTGTAAATAACACCTATGTGGAAACACTACTTATCAACTGATCAATCTGTTACTATGTACTTCTACTATCTAATTGCTCTAAATTTGTCTCTGTAAACACTTCAAACTAATTGAAAGATGGTTTTCTGATCTGTAGTGTCTACTACATGGACTCCCCCTATTAAACATACATATTTATTAGGAGTCTCCAAGCCAAAAGGCTCAAAAAAATACCTTCTCTGATGCAGAGTCATATTCCTCTTCGTCTATAGACCCATCATCTCTATGAACTCTGACTTCTTCCTTTCTTCTTGTGGATTGATCTTGCACTACAATTCCTAAAAGAACAATCTCTTGAACCTAATTGTTATTCACATGCTCTTCTTTTATTTCTCATACTACTAAAATCCTACTATTTTGGGACCTAGTATTTGTTCATCTGTTCTTCTTGTTTTTCATTTCTTCTCCAAACATTCCTATATCTAACATCTTTCTTTTTCCTTGTATATTTTTCTTCATCATGTACTATTTCCAATTCCATGAGTATGACTTCTAGGTGTCTTTCATTCATCGGATCCTCCTTTTCCTATTCTAGTTTTCTTTTCCAAACCTTCTTATATATGATATCAATGTTCTTTCTCAAAGAGGTATCCATAATACTTCTACAATCACAAGCTATGTGTCCATAGTTATGGAATTTGTAACATTCAATGTTATGTGGAGCCACAATTATTTCTTGCTTGAACATTTCTTTCATAAGCCCTGCAATCTGCAACCTTATGTCCAAGGTTAGTACAATAAAAACAATGACCATAAAATAAATTTACATACCTAGGAGTGAATGACCTTCTTTGTGATGTAGTCCTTCTAAATTCCTTCCTTGGTTGATCATAATATTCTCTTCTATGGATCCCTTCATTATGGTTGAAGTTTATTTGTTGCTTGAATGTGGTAGGTCTTGTTGAAGGTGTATCTTTATTATACTCATTCTTCTTTGATTCTTGCTCACCATGATTCCTTCATTTTGAGTACTTATTCATAACTCTTACTTTTTTATTCATTATTCCCTTTTAGCAACCTATAGGGGTTCTCTTCAACATTCTCTATGGATGATTTGGATGTTTCTCTCTCTTCAACGTTATGACTAAGCTTGACGATTTTAACTCTAAATGTGATAAATTATTCTTTAAGCTTCTCAACCTCTTATTATTTCTTCATCATTTGAATCTTCATGACTTCTTCTATTCTCTTTGCTTCTTCAATGTGATTATTTCATCTTCAAGTTCTCTTTCTCGTTGACTAAATTCTTCTTCATGATTCTTTTCCTTTTCAATTTCATGATTGTTTCTATTTCATTGGGACTTTTTGTCTCATCACTTTCAATCTTCAAATAAGGGCATTAAATTTCAATATGTCCTACTTCTTCACAATTAAAGTAGAAATACACACTTTTGTTGACTTCACACTCTTCTTCTTCTGAATTTGTCTAACATGATGAGCATCTTACCTCTTGTTATGTACCTGCATCTTATTTATAAATCTATGACTCTGTTATGGGACAAGAATAGATATTATGTAGCTTATCCCGGAGTTCTTTAGTTGATGAAAATTTTCCCACTTTATCATGTACTGAATCATATAGTCCTTCCATAATAAAATCCATTTATATTTTTTTGTTCTTATTCAATCCCTTCTTGGCTACAGTATTTGGAGGTTTCTTTGTAGCGGTGTATCTTGTAATAATTGATTTTCAAAAATAATATCCATGTTCTTATAAAACTGTTTTCATCCTGATACTCCACATTTCATACTTCAGACCCATATGAACATTGAACATTGGTGCTCCATTCATACTACACTCCATGATGTACCTTCCAGTGGTTAAACTATTTCCTAGAAGAACCGGCTCTGATACCAATTGTTGGAATATTGAGAGGGGGGGTGAATCAATATGAGCACTTCGTACCAATTTTAACAACATCATATATTATTTCACTTTATCAACAATGTTCAACAATTTATCATCAATGTATCATCTATGATTGAATTCAATAGATATATCATAAACATGTAATCATAAGCAGCATCACATCAACATCACATCAAGAACACAATACACCAGTATTTACATGGAAACCCAAATGGGAGAAAACCACGAAATGTTTTCTTATATATATCAAGAATTCATTCATAGGAAGCACCAACTTTCCAATTCTCCAGTTGCAACTAGAAGGAGGCTACAACCCCCTATTTACAAGCTCCAACCTTAAGAAAGCTACAACTCCATGAATTCTCTGGCTCCAACCAGAAGGAGGCTACAACCCCCTGGGTTCTTCGGATCCAACCATAAGGTGGCTGCAACCACCTAGTTCTTAGTCTCCAACATGAAGGAAGCTCCAAATCCCTGATTCTCCATATCCAACTGGAAGGAGGCTACAACCCTCTTTCCTTGCCCCGTCCAACAACCCTGAAATATAAGTGTAGACCAACTGTCACTACCAAAATCTCTACCACTATCACTATCATTATCATTGTCATTGTCACTGTCAGATCAACCACTGTCACAACAACTTTTCCAACCAATCACGTTCTCATCCACAAAACCAGATCCACTCTCATTTTCATGCAACTCGTGCCAAGACCACCAATATCATATCTCAAACCATATACTCAAGATCACCAACACATGCCTCTACCAATCATGTACCAAGATCACCACATACCATCACAATATATGTGTCTCAACCAAGTACCAACCTATACCATGCATCAACCATGCATCAACCGATATCTCAACCTGTACCATCAACCATGTACCATAACAAGTGCATCAACCATGCACCAAACCTATACATCAACTTGTACCATCAACCATGTACCATAACATATGCATCATCCATGCACCAAACCCATATCATCACCACCTGTAACATACCTGTTGGCAAATATTGACCAGGCAACGAATGTGTATTGATGGTTGTTGTCATTGATGGCAACAACAGAGATGGTAGGATAAGAAGGATAAAAACCTTTAAGGATTCGAGGAGAATAATCTCAGGAGGCATAGCGCTCTTATAGCACAGGAAAGAGACTGAGAGCCGTCGGATCTCACTCGGAAATATCGACAGCTGTTGGATCGAGCGAACCTACGCAGATGTTAAGCGCAGGAGTTGGTGTGCAGAAGAGAAGGAAGATAGAGATACACAACCACAGGATCTCATCCAAATTTCCCGAAAGAACGAGGGTCGTCAGATCAGACAGAAGCTGCGAGGGAGAAATTCCATCGAGAAAAGCCAAGGTGAAATCCCGATTGAATCTGGACCGTCAAATCCAGAAAGGGTCAGGACCGTTGATCACAGTTCTGTACGGATCGGGGTTCGGAACTTTGAAATGTCCAAATCACTCGTCAATGAAATCCCCGAAATCGCGAAACGCGATATTGCGATTCAATCGCAACCGTTAATTCAAGCAGAGATCGTGACCATCCACGTGTAGACAGGAGGCTTCATCGGAGAATCGGGTTTCGGAGTTTCACGAGTATTGTGAACAATGACAACGAAAACCCCGATTTCGCGAAATCTGAAATCTCGACTGAATCTGAACCGTCAAATCAACATGTGATCTGGACCGTTGATCCAACTCACGTCGATGGACCACGTCACCCAGGGACACGTGGCACAATCAGAGGTTGACAGGTTTCAGGCAGATTCAACTCTTTAGGCACAGGAAAGTCACGAATCAATGTGACACGTGGCAGGATCTAACACGTGTCAAACCATGCGTGACGTCAGCAGAGGCATCAATGATCAGGACCGTCCATCTGAGGGACAGGTGTCGGAGATCAAGGCATCATCGGCATATTGGACATCGGGAAATCGGAGTTCCTGAGGTTGAAGGTAACAAGAGATCGAAAGTCTCGAAATCCCGAAGGCATCGAGACCGTCCATCTGAGGGACAGGTGTCGGAAATCAGGAACGAGTCGGCATATCACAAATCGGGATATCGGA
>ML799051.1:65702-93590 GCA_009831015.1 Picea engelmannii | reverse complement strand
TTAATAATATTCATTGAAGACAGAGACAACAGTAGCGGTGGTTTTCTCCCGATTTGGGTTTCCACCTTAAATCCTGGTGTTCATGTGTGCTACTCATCTGTGTTAGTTTATTTTGTTGATTTACTGTTTAAAAGACATCTGATCAATGAACAAATCCATAATGAGATCTCTGGATGCCTACTGTTTTCATAAGAATATACAACAATTGATCTCTATAAAGTAGACTAAGATTTTTCAGTAAAAGAAAAGTTAAAAATTGATTGATAGCTCAAATACTGATTCACCCCCCCCCCCTCTCAGTATTTTCCNCAATACCATGTACCATACCATGTGCCAACCATGCACCTCAACCATGTACATCAACCATCAACACTTGTACCATACCATGTTCCAACCATGCACATAAACAATGTACATCAACATGTTTACCATACCGTGTACCAAGCCAATAAACCAAGAAATGTACCAACAATGTATCTCAACAAGTAGACCTCAACTAGCATGTACCATGCATCCAATGATGTGCCTCAATTCATATACCAAATCCCAAAAATGCATGCATCAACCACGCTCCTCAATATCACTAAGATACAACCTCATAACACAATACACTAAGCCTCAAGTATGCACCATAACATGTAACCAAACCAAATGCCAAGATAGCCAATAATGATTTTAATCAATGTACTATAACATCACCAAGAGGTATCATACCATCATGCATCATCAACATGTACCATACCATAACTAATCATGTAACCCTTAAGACTTGCCTTTGATCATGTAGTTAACTTGATACTTTGTAACACTAACATGTAGATTCTTCCACAATCCTCAGCAACCTGGAACCAACATCCTCCTCACTTTTTTATTGTCCTCATGGGACGAAGACATTCTGTCACACGGGTCCTTGCGTGACAGCTTCTAGGAAACCCATGGGGATGCCTCATGGGACACTTACTGTATGAATCGTGTGGATGACCCTAATTAAGGTTTCCTTTTATTTTCTTGATCTTCCGTGCAATCCCAAAAATATCGCACTTCTCTCACTTTGCTACCTCAGAATTCTCCACTGCAAACTAGCCAAAATATCACAATACTAGACCATAACATTCACAATAGATATTCAATGTAAGTGTGTGAGTGTACTTGTGAATAACTCCTTGAGGGGTATTTATACTTTTTCTAGGTAAATTCTTCCCTCGATCTTATGGCTTCCAGATATTTCTTCTTATAACCACTTTACCCTTTCAGTCATTGATTTGTAACCAACTAGGGCTTCTTGACCATTCTTCGGGGCTTCCAACTTCACAAGGCCATATCTCCCTAACCATGAGGAACCATGTAGTGTTCCACATATCACCGGAAATGAAACGATGTGTACTATCCATCGAGGATAGTATTACCTACAATTTCATTGTCCCTCATGTACATATTATTCAATCAAGTTCAGGTCACATAACCACACTTACGGGAATACATGTAGACTATATCAAATGTACCCAATTAAATCACCATCAATGTTGATCATACAAATGTCAAACAATTGTCTAACATCTTTGTACCCCTCCAAGGGTTGACATCAATCTCTAAGGGTTTAAATCAATTACAACCAATTGTCCAAACCAACTGTCCAACATCACCAATATGACTTCCCCAAGCTACAATAGTTGTTGTAAACATTATCAACTGGATAAAACAATGTCGATATTCCTACCCTGTCTGCCTTACAATTTGTCACTAATAGCTCAAAATTCCATATTTGATCCAAAGTTGATCATACTCTACAAACTATAACCCTTCATTATGAATTCCCTAGACCTTTTCTCCCATTCTTCTTCATATTCAAATCATTGCTGGAGATACTCAACTACTGGTTGCAATCATTTAGGAAATAGGACCAAAAATTCCTTACTTTCAAGAAAGGAAAGTCAAGCACAATATAAGACATCATTAGCACCATTTCCGTCATTGCAATTTCTTTAGGGCAGTGAATATTTTCTCTGAGATATCCCTTGTGCAAACTAAGGGGTAACACTTGGCTCCTACTTGGGGACATTTGTCCTCCTCAAGGGAAAATGAGAACCCTATATTATGTCAGAAGGTTTACAATACTTCATTGATGCAATATTGCTTACCCCTATGTTTGATTGTTATAGAAAACAGATAAATATTTAAGTTTGAGTGTTGGTAGGTTGGCTTACCCATCACTTCCCAGTTTAAAATAAACCTGGGCACCTAAAATTCATCATGGTACTAACTGGCATACATGTTATTCATGCTTCTTTGTATGGGGATGTTTTCATTATATTTGGACCATGAAGTGTCCTCTCGATTTCCCAACCATTCCCAAACCTTTCCCTTGTTGTCATTAATTTGGGTATTTGTGTAATGAACCAAATGCTTAAATTATTTGAATAAACCAGAAGTACACACCATGTACAAAATGTGAGTGTGGATCACAACTCCAAGATATATAAGTTACACAATAACTCCTTAAAGAATAGGGTAACCCCCTCCAAATAACCAAATACCATTCATACTTCCCAATTCACATGTCACCAATAATGAATACATGACCTCTATATATACCTATTCACACTTGCACATGAGGCCTCTTTACCATTAGGCCGACCTTATTACATATATATTTACACATTACATGTAGATTTAGGCCCATATATTCCCCCCCTTGGGGTCATATCATATACATTTATCTCCATTTATGCTCCCCTTGGGTCATAACATAGTATCTTCCTTCAAAAATCGTTCTCCTCAAAGCTTTGCAATTAAAGGCTTCACATGTGATGAAACCAAGTAATATGATTTTCTTATGTTGTTGGTTTCTTCCTTCCATTGATTATGATCCACCCATCTAAAATCTATTATTTTTTGTCGTAATCCTTGGTGTATACTTGTCGCATGATTTTATTTCCCTTGATTACATGTATCATTGTTGAATCTTGTCCAATTTGTAGTATATGTTGGTCTATGATAATATCTTCTAGAATACTATTTTTGTGATGTCGTATTCCATGAATATTGATTATTATTCCATATTCTTCCTTGATAATGATTATATTTATCTTTTTGTCTTCCTTGAAATATTTCTTGATAATGAGGGTGTCGATATGGTTTGACATTTGATGGTTTTTCTTCATTTTGTACACCCATTTCATCTGTCTTATTTTCAAGGACAATGGCATCCCAGATCATATTTTCTTGGTATTTGATTACTCTAGCCTTGGATATAATACCATCATATTTGGCATGTACATCCTCTATATGGAGTTCAACTTTTTCAAGTATCTTCTGGTGACCTTCTTGAATCTTGTCTTCTTTCTCTTTTTTAAGATGCAATGTCACCCCATTTATCAAATTTTGACGTCCTTCTTCAATTCTCAATGGCATTTCTAATTTTTCCTCATCATTATTTAGGCATTCTTCAACCTTCTTTCAAATTTCCTCTTTGAGTCTTTTGGTGTATTCTTCATCCAAGATCCTTTCTTTTTCTTGATTATGACAAAGCTTGTTTTCTTCTTTCAATCTCTTAACCTCATTGAGTAGTTATTTATTATGGTTTCATAATCTTCATATCTCTTCTTATTTTTTTTTCAATTCTTCCCTTGAATCATCATTTTCCCACTTTTCTTTACTACTCTTTTCTTTCTTTAAGTTCTTAATATCCTCAATGAGTGATTCATTAAGGGATTGCAAATTGACAAACTCATTGTTTTTCTTTGTAATACATTTTCTTATCTCTTCATTATCCTTTTTCAATTTGGATACATTTTCTTTTGATTCCTTTAATTCCACTTGAATTGTATGCATCTCCTCCATTTTTTTTATCCTCGATCCATTTGTTTGAGAATAATTCTTTAAATACTTCCCATGTGGTGCTTCTTCTATTACCTTCATCAAATCTATACCACAACTTACCAACTTCACCATTCAAACAAATACCTACCCCAAAATTAGTCTTTCATTTTTTCTTTATCATTCTCAACCATTCCCGGGGATTGATTCCATCATTGTCTTCATCTCCACTAAATTTAGGTAAAGTCATTGATTCTTAATTGAGGTCTAACCCAAACCTCAACTTACAACCCCTGTATATTAAGGACAAAGATATAAAATAGTTGTAATCCCTGCTATAATATTATCTTCTATGTTTTCTCTTTCCAATTAATTTTTAATCATCTCAATCGGACAATCCAATCAAAATTTATGATAGTTTTAAGTGAACATACCTCTGAAACCCCGATTTGGAGTCTGTCCTCCTAGCTGACCTTCCTTCTGATGTATCTCTGTAATTTTATCCCTTTTGAATCTGAAATGTCTACCTATAGTACTAATAAATTTCTTATTTTCAATTCCATAGGTATTACCAAAATTGGATGTGCCAAGTGGAAGTTATGGTAAATTCTCCACACCTTGCTGATTTTTAGCCTTTCCAGGAGAGTGAACTTGTATAGTATGCCACATCCACAATATTTTATATATGATTCTAAAAATTGTACCCAAAATACTAAGGATTGTACTTATTTCTATGAAATTTGTCTCATGGAATTTGGATCTTCTATGAATAAGTTATGACTATTTTACTCAGAACACCTATTTGAGACTAGTTACAGGACTAATCAAAAACCCTAGCTTACACAAAGTGTATCTCTGAAGTAAAATGACATAGAAGCTTAAATTCATACCATAGGTACTTTGATAAGTATTGTAAATATCCTCTATTTTTTTCCTTCTGAAGTGGATCTGATAAAACATTATAGCGAAAATACCAAAATAATTGTATTGAGGAATCAAAACCCTAAGATCGGTGCTCTGATACCAAATGTAATGAACCAAATGCTTAAATTATCATAATAAACCATAAGTAAAAAACATGTACAAAATGTGAGCATGGAGAACAACTTAAATATATATAAGTTACACAATAACTCCTTAAATAATAGGGGAACCCCCTCCAAATAACTAAATATTGTTCATACTTCCCAATTCACATGTCACCAATAATGAATACAAGACCTCTATATATATCTATTCACACTTGCACATGAGGCCCATTTACCATTAGGCGGACCTTATTACATATATATTTATACATTACATGTACATTTCGGCCAATATATTCCCCCCCTTGGGGTCATATCATATACATTTACCCCCATTTATGCTCCCCTTGGGTCATAACAATTTGAGACAAAAAACAGTGTTGCGAGAAAACAAATTATGTCTTTGTTATTGATAAGTAGCACCCCCTTCAGTGTCTCCTCTGGTATGGTTGTGTCATTTATTAGAAATCTCCTTATTTTCATTAGTGTTGGTAGAAAAAAATTGTTTAGAATTCATATTTAGAATGACCTCTTCAATAGAGCCAAGGACGGTGGTATCCTCAAGGCATCTATCAGTAACCCCCAGAAAATATTCATTTTTTATCTCCTCAAATAAATACATACATCTTTCATCATTATTGGAGGGATATTCAATAAGGAGTTTATCAAATCCAGCCATCCAAGTCTCACTTTGGTTGGGATCCATCTCTAAATGTCAACCAAGGCTATCATCATTTCCATTATATTCACTCTTAAGGGCACCAGGGACACTATCAAATTGATTTTCTTCTAGGGAGAATTCATCAAATAATATCCCTTTGACATACATCTTAGCCCCATTCGATCCTTCTACAAAGTCTGCAACACATTCTTGATCATCACCTTGCCCCTCTGTTATTTTGCAATCCCTAGAATTGTTGGTATTGTCAACATATTCATCCTCTACTGGAGAATATCCAAAACAACATTTGTACATTCTTTGTCATAGTAACAGATCAAGGGTTTGATCAGTAAAATGTTCATACCAACACAGTAAATTTTGGTCAGTTTTTTCATATTTATTGGGCTCTTCAAAAGTTGTTTTTATGGCGTCAAAATTGTGACCATGTCTACCAAAGAATGAGTCCAAACCTGGGTGTATATCATAGCTACTGGGTATTTTTCTTTCGAATCTGAAATAATATTATTTTCATCTCCAATATTATCCTCTTCATCATAATGAGGATCTTTGTTAAATGATAGAAAGAAAGGGCCTCTCCTTAAGTTGAATAGGACAAAATCATCCACACTGCCTATTATAGGGACCATTTCTTTGTTAAAACTAAAATTGTGTAGTGCATCCAAGTTTTTTCTTTCTTCACATATATTAGCATTCTGAGGCACATGCTCATTTGTGTTGAGAACTCCCCTAAACTCTTGGTTATCGGGATGATCCTTTAGCACAATATTGATGTTATTATATTTCCCAATGATATCCTGATTTTTTAAATGGACATCATCAGTGTTTCAATTTGGTACCAAAAACATACCCTTTGGTTTATCCTTCTTAACAATAACGTCATTATGATTTGAAACATCGACCATAAAACTGCCAAAATATTTATCATCATCATATTCATGGGCATCCATCACATGCAAGGTGCATGTCTCCTTTTCTTTTTCTGAGCACAAATCTTGTTTCAAGTGTGTCCCAAGCCTGTTGTTTCTTTGGTCTTTTGGATCTGTAATTCCCATAATATATGTTGTGTGGATAGGGGTTGTAACCTTCTCAAATTCATGTTCATCATCAAAGGGATCATCTGAATTGTTTTCTTGTATAATAATCTTGCCACAATCTGGGGTCACAACCAGGGAATCCTCCAAATTTTCTTACAGGTTTTGAAAATCCACGCCATCATCCTCATATATATATTCTTCCTATAGGAGAGCCTCATCATCATCAATATTTTCATTACCTTCAAAAAGATCTAAAAGTCCCTCCTCCTATAGGGTTGTCATAAGCTCATGATATGTGTTTTTAAAACCTTGATATTTAGGACCACAATGCTTGAGAAATTCCTTCACAAATATTTTGAGAGAAGGAATAATTTTTGGTATACAATGGAATCGGATCCATTACATTTGAATTATTTCCAATTAGCATAGGAATTCTCTCACAAAAAGGTCCTCATGTCTTTCTTTGAATTTGGATGCATATCTCAGGAATGACAAGACGTGTGGGACAACACAAGAAGGATCACCATTAAACCTCAGGTGATTCTCGGCATGCTTCAGTGGAAAATTGTTAGGGTACCTGGAACATATATGATACCAAGAGCATGATACATTCCATGAAACATCCAAGTAACCATTCTTCATTATATGCAATGAAATCTCAATCACAAATGAAATACTTGTACCTTATCACAATGGAGTCACCATGGTGAGTTGCAAATGCCTTCACAATGATGCTTGTCCTACCTTACAACTATAAAGTCTTCAAAAATACACAAAGAATAAGGTCTTCATTATTCAAATGGATTCGCTAGGAAAAATTCTTCAAAGCTGAAAACTCCTCCAATGTCGTCTTCCGGGAAAATTGGATTTTATCCCTGGAAATGACGCCAAAATGTTATCGCACAAACTTACACAATCCAAAGTAGATCCAAAGTCCAAATTCTCAAGTGAAAATCTTGTTAAACCAAGAGATAAAGGCCACTTTCACCTCAATGGTCTCTCTTTCACTTCAAACCAGCTAGTTGTAGGTCACAATTGTTGTAGGTTGAGATTTTTTCACAAACAATTTGGAGATCCAAGACCAATGTCTTTTCATTGGGAAATGGAGTCATAAAAGGAGTTGAGACTGAAAAGACTATGGTTTAAACTTTCTAGGGGTGCAAGCTCTTTTACTTCCTAGAACAAAACCTTGGTCAAGGAAATACTTGGAAAAAGGGAGCTATGTAGAATTTTGAAGTGATGAGACTAGGGTTTAAAATTTCCAGGGGTGTAAGCCCTTTTACTTTCTTGAAAAAAACACTAGTCAAGCCTTTGCGACAAGGGAATAGGAAATTCTACTCCTTGAGCCAAGTATTTTAAGGATTTTTAAGATGCAAAGGATGATTTTTAGTGGAGGGTGTATGCCCTTGTACTCCTCCTAGGGTTTCAGAATGACATTTCTTTGAATGAAGGCAAGTAATTGCATAAATATACTTGTAAGATCCAAGAATTTATATGCAAAAACCTATTTTACCAAAGTTCATCCACAAATTTTCCAAGGGAAACCACAATAAAAATCAATTTGATCCAATGCTCCAAAGACAAACCTTATTCCTCCAAAACACCAATCCAAGACAAATGTTCCAAGAAAATTTCAGACCTCCTAAGGGAAAATCCCTTAATAAGTGATTATAAAAATGAGTGAAGTGTCTCTCTATTTATAGGGGAAAGGCTCAACTTCCTCTTACATTAAAATAATAATTATTTAAGATAATTTCCACTAATATAGCCTAAGGAGGGGGTAAAACCCTCTTCAGTAATTAAAATAATCTAAATAATTCAAAATTTGGGCTTCTTAAGCCACATGTGCCAAAATTTACGGACCAAAACCCTCAAAAGTGGACCCCTCCTCCATAAATGAGGGTATTGATGTAGCATCCAGCCTCCAAAGGCCCTTCAAATGTTCTAATCTCATATTTAGTCACCAACACTTCCCCCAAATCATCAACAATAACATTTAGCATGGATAGGTTCATCCATATTTTGGGGAGGTCAGATCAACATCATTTAAAATTTAAGCCATCTCTTAAACCATATATGGGTCGGTTCCGACACGTGTCTTTCCCAGGAAACATTTAATTGAATGAAAAGTGGTCGGCTCTAGCAAATTTTAAAGCACACGGGTCATCCCTAACCTATTTTACAGGTCGTCCCTCTTTAGAATTCTTAAATATAGGTTTCTTGCACCATTTATACAGGTTGGATGGCCATATTTTATTAGTCCAACACCTCACATATATAAATATGTTTGTAAAACACAATATTCGCCATATTATTTGGTTGGGTAATCTGTCAAAGGTTGGATCAATCTATAATTTCTCCCTCTGTAATTTCCTCAGTGAAAGTTGATCACACTTCTATAATATTAAGATGTTGGAACACTTTCAGAATGCCTTTGTCTGCATTAGCTCCGAAGGAAACTGTCTTACAATATATCTACCCATCTGAAGTTTATGCATAAGTCAAATAACAGTAAGAAAGTGTATAGTGCTTCAACTTCTCTTCATCTTATCTTGAAGTTTGGACACTTATATTAAACTATATTGAAAATGGGGTTATCCACAACATTGATATTCCACATATAGTCTTTCAACAAGCTACACTTACAACCACCAATTTCTTCAGATACAGCTAACATTACAAGGTATATCAGATCTGATTTTGTACACCAACTAGTGATGTATATGGAGCATTAGATGCAGGAATTAGTGACAGAAACCTTGAGTATGCACCAATGGGTTTGGCATTCCCTCCTTGCATTGTTGTAGGTATCCTCTTTATCTCAACATAACAATTTACCCTTTTCTGATTTATTTCATTGGAAAACCATCCTCAAGGTAGCTTTCATGCTGAGGACTTTAAAGATTCCATTATCATCCAACTGAACCATCTTATTATTGGAAAAATCGTTGTTATCAAGGATATATTCACTTCATGTTTCCTCAAGAAACATCTGGTGCATCATCTATTGTCTCAAGATTTCAGAGTTATAATTCTCTCACCAATATGACTTCCCTAAGCTTCACTAGTTGTTGCAAACATTACAAACTGGATAAAACATTGTCAATATTCCTACAATGTCTACCTTAAAATCTATCACTAATAGCCCAAAATTCCATCTTTGATCCAAATTTGATCATACTCTACAGAATGTAACCCTTCATTATGAATTACCTCAACCTTTTCTCCCTTTTTTCTTCATCTTCAAATCAGTGTTGGAGATACTCAATTACTAATTGCAATCATTTATGAAATGGGGCCAAAAATTCCTTACTTTCGCGAAAGGAAAGTCAAGCACATTACAAGCCAAAATTAGCACCATTTCCATCATTACCATTCCTTTAGGGTAGTGAATATTTTCTTTGAGATATACCTTGTGAAAACTAAGGGGTAACAAGACCCACTATAGGGGTAGAAAACCTAGAGGTGGAACCATTAATCAGCACTGCAAATGAAATTGATGACAACCCGTAATCCAATTCACCGTATGAAGACTCATAGAAATATGCATGAGAATTAGCCTTAAGTTAAACCAACTCACCTATCATATTCCTTGGATAGATCCACTTTTAGAACCACGGAATACATATTCTTAATATTAGTTCTATGACTTCCTTTATGTGTCACCCTGTTGGGGCTCAGAAATGTCCTATTTTCATCCACCTTTCCCTTCATCATTCTTCACATTTCATTGCCCCATTAACCTTTCATGATATCATTTCCATAATTATACTTGGGTTTCACCTTATTTTTCTCCACTTTATTCATTTTAGTATTAATTCAAAAGAACTTCTCGAATACTTCCTCCACCATTTCAAGATTTTAGGAGATAATTCAAGCCCATTCCAAGGAGAAGATCATGGAGATTTGGTTGGAATATCTTATCCAATATATATGAGAGATATGTGTGAGGATTTGAAGGGATTATATTTTGTAATAATGGGAAATAGGTTGAGATAAAAGTGGATCTATAATAATGAGATGGTTATCTTATATTCAAGGATCTCATGTATAAAAGAGAGTTCTCTCTCTTCATGAGGATTCAATAGGAATTATAGGATTCAATTAATTAGAGTTATTTTGTAGTCATTTAGTGGTAGTCATTAGGATTCAAAAGAGAAAGGGATTCTTAGCTTTGATTCATGATTTTGGTTTTCATGCTTTCATTATTCTGTTATGAAGATTTATTTGATTATTTAATGTAAGATTGCTTCATTGGTGAGAGATCTCATATGTTGTTATGCCATTCAACTCTTCACTTGTTGTATCTACTCTTCCTTCATGTAGTTCTCCATTTCTAGATTAATTTCATTTACACAATTTCTCATTCCTAGATTAATTTCATTTACACAACTAGATTAATTCAATTCCAATTCATGTGCTAGATTAATAATTATATTTCATTCGTGTGTTAGATTAATGATTCAATTTCAGTTGTGTGTTAGATTAATGATTCTATTTCAGTTGTGTGTTAGATTAATTATTCAATTTCCATCATAGCTTAAACATTAGATTATATTAGTTCCGCTTCAATATTGCATATACTTTGTGTGTGCTTCGTCAGTTTATGAACCCCAGGTTGACAAATTAAATAGTTGGGCAACTACTACAGCTCAATTAATACAACATCAGTTCGGCCCAATATAAACACTGTCATTCCCTTGTTACGATTTTCATTCCTTTTGTTACGATTGTTGTCCCTTTGCAGGGATTGCATCTCTAGAGGATGGGTATTGAAAATGAAAGGTAAGAACCTACGTAGGCGATAAGTAAAACACTTGTGTCAGTGCCTACCTTTGGATGATGCATAGAGGTTATTTTTAGGACATCTTTAGAGCCCAACATTTTGGCGCCATTGGCGGGGAAGCACGATGGATTGAGGTATTACTTTATTTTTTATTTTAATTCATGCAAGTGTGATCTAAACGTGTTGGTAAGAGGTCATAGAATCTCGTGACATGAGACTCCTCATGTTCTCCCTACCAACTAGGTAAAAGTAGTTTCAATTTCTGCAAATTTCAATTTATGCAAGAGTGTTTAATTTCTACAAGTGTGATCTAGACATGTTGTTAAGGGGACATAGAATCTCGTGAGAGGAGACTCCTCATGTTCCCCCTACCAACTAGGTAGAAGTAATTTCAATTTCTGCAAGATTAGTTTCAATTTTTGCAAGTGTGATCTAGACATGTTGGTAAGAGGACATAGAAGCTCATGAGAGCAGACTCCTCATGTTCTCCCTACCAACTAGGTAGAAGTAATTTCATTTTTTGCAAATTTCGATTTCCGCAAGATTAGTTTAAATTTTTGCAAGTGTGATCTACATGTGTTGGTTCTAAGGGTCATAGAGTTGCTTCAATGTATATTCCTCACTGTCCCTACCAACTATCAAGAACATTTTAATTTCCGCAACTGTGAAGAGTGATTCTTTTTAGAAAGAGTGTTTTTTTTATTTTTTTTATTTTAATTTGGGTGTTGTAAGAATCCTTTTTTTTCTAACATGATTTAACAATGAATTTAAGCTTGGAACAGCTCACTCATATCCTAGCAAAAGTCGGGGTCTCATCTTCTCTGGAAGAAGAGATCTTGACAATAGCCTAAAGCTTATTCACTCCTCCTGAGGCGAACGAAGAATCAACATACGAAGGACCTTGCACATTTAATAAAGAACCATTAGGCATGCAAGAGGTCGAGGAGGGAAGCAAGGAGCTCTAACATGATCTAAGTAAGACAAATTACGCCTACGAAAGCCTGATCGAACACTAGTTTCAAGCAAGTACTAGGTTAGATTCATTTAGTTTTTCTTTTTCTTTTTTTAATTTACAGTTTCAATCACTAATTTCACACATTCATACATATTCTCGACTGTCAATTGCTAAATTGAAAGAAAACATTTTTTTATTACTGTTGTGTGCATGGCTACATTGGTTGTTTGATTACACGTAACTACTCTCTCATTTCTAATTAGCATAGTGTAGGTACGGTTTTATTTTCAAGTTTTTCATTTGCTAGAATAAGTATGCTCTCCTCCGCACTTTGTGCGATCGCGAGGATCAGAAAGTAGGATGACTAATTGATTGATTTTAGGAATATCAATTAATTGACGAAAATAATTTTTTTCCTTTCGTCTTCCATTTGCTCATAAATTTTTAATAAGCTTGCAAAATAATTTTTTATTTTATTCTTTATTTTGAAAACATAATAGAAGAAATAAATGAAAATTTGTGCATCCTCCATCTGTAATCAAACTGTAAGTACATTAAAAATAATAAAAATAAAAACAAATAATGTAAATGAATAATATCTGCAATCTGTGCAAGATAAGAGGCAGGTGACATATAATATTGTTTTTAAACTTTGGTCTGGTTTGCGTGCCATATTCTTTCTCTCACCCCTTATCCTGTAAGAAATAACCTTGCAAGCAACAAAATATCATGAATAAGTAGAAACCACCGCATAAATCGAATAAATAAACAACTTGCAAGGGCCTTCCCATCAATAATTTAACGGCTCCTCTCCTCACTTTAAAATACACAAGTCGAAGGTAGTCAATCAATATCTCAATAACTCGGTTTCGACCAGCCTTCACTAAGCACATGACTCTAATTTATCTGATCAAAATGAAATTGTTTATCATTGTTCACTATTTCCATTGTGCATGAACATCTGCTTGCATATTCCTCGTGCGCCATAATGAAAATGAAGAGAAAAATGTGCCATATTGTTCACCCAGCCGAATGAATCCACACATGGAGTTGGAGTTGCTACTTAAACTCGGTTGAATGCAATTGCATGTGATTGGTACGCAGATCGAATGGAAAATTTGGGCGAGATGAAGGTGCACGCTCCAACAGCCTTGCTGGAAGAACTAATTAAAATAAATGAGCAGGTAAATTCATGTTGAGAGGGATTGACCAGGTAAGCAGATCCATTTTTTTTTCTCAGCATATCCCCTGAAATCTGTTTTTAAGATTCATATTCAACCGAACAAAGAATTTTTTGCCGGAGGTTGCAAGACTAAACCCCATTTTTGTTTGATTTTGTATTAACTGGATTTGCAACATATTCTTGCCAATCTATATTTAATCAGACACAATCCTTTATATATTTGGTTATTAAATTTTAGCGACTAGTGTTTATACATATGGACTTTTATAATTACAATTGGTTCTAACTGGCATTTATCTCGCAGTTTTGTTGTTGCCAACCAATGAAGATTTTTTCGGTGATATTTCAGGGATTGCGATTGGATTGGCAATGGTTTATGACAATGGGATAAATTATGTAGACGTGAAGATGATAGCGATCGCAGTTTATGGCACACATGCAGATCAATCCAGGTCGTAAGCGACCTTTATATATATCGCAGATGTCGCAGAGAGAATAGAACTCGGCTATATCGTGAAACTTTTCAATGGGCAATGGAGAAATGTCACCCCCATCAAAGGACGTGGGTCTGACACAATCATGAGTTCCGACGCGGGAAATGTTGTCGGAGTGATTGAAGGAAGGGTGTATTTTGGTGAATGCTTTCTTGGCCCGACAATTAGGGTTATAGAGGCATTGAAGAGTTGCGGGAGAATGGAGATCACGACTCAGCAAACGCAATGGAAAACGGGAGAGGATTACTAGTCATCAGTTCATTTCTTGCAGCACTACAAAAAATTTTAATGGAACCCGCCTACTGTATCGGTAGGATCTCTGAACACCATGGAATACGTGGCAGTAATTGGGAGAAAAATTCTACGAAATTGAAGGGAAGTTTGTCTCTAAAACTGAAGGGGATTCCTGCGAACTCTTGTAAAGCCAATGTGATTACAGAGGATTTGAAGAATGGTCAAGGTGATTTCACTACGGTCCAGGATTCCATCGATGCAGTTCCATCGAATAACAAGAACCCCACCATCATTAATGTCAAACCCGATATTTATAGAGGAGAATGAAAACACCAATTGGGTTGCTACTAAAAATCCAGACCAGTTTGAAGCAGTTGAAGAATGTTCAAGGTCGATCTACAGGTGACATTATTAAAATCCTTACCTTTTTGAAGAAACTTGCACGAAGTGACAACAAAAGAATCATAGCAAAGAGATAGGTTGTAAGGTAAAAGATCGCCTGGAACAAACTGAAATATTCTTCATGGCCTCATATTTCATGTATCCAGTTAAGGAATTTGAAGATGAGATCGACGATGCCAATGCAAGTGATTGTGCAGGCTCCATTCAGAAGGATATTCAATAGAATCTGGAATTTCGATAGTCAGTGGTTGGTGGTATCACTTGTGCTATCAGTCACTATATGGATGGAAAACATGTACTTGAGTTACAATGGAACATGATGTATATGGGAGAGGCACCTAGTGAAGTACTTGAGTCTGGAGCATTTATTGAAATCCTTGGTCACTATATCTCAGTTGATCGTGCAAAGATGTTTACATTTTACGATGCATTGCAAAGGTGAAGGATGGGGAATCTGTCGTTCTGTCTCTTAGGCTTCTGCAAGACATTATATGGCTCGATAATGAGAAACCTTTTTACAAGGGTCAGGTTTCTTGACAGATGCGCCTACAGCAGCTAAATTAATGATCATAACTTGATTGATCTGGTTGTAAGCAGTCTTGTGCAATACGTTGCTATGCCACATAGTCAAATATGCTTATTGCCTCGCATTCGCAGCAAGCCTACTCTTGGTGAAGACGATATCGTCTCACGTGTATAGTGTGTGCAATCCTCTCACACAAAAGTGTTTCCAACTTCCCACCCTAAATTTGATAAGGCAACCAGATCTTATGGGCATTGTGAATGATGGACAGATGTCAGGTGCCAAAAATCTTCTCCTATCAGCTGGAGCATTCATGGTAGCATGTGCTACAGGTATATGAAAGTTAACTTGTTTGTTTTGTTTTATTCTTTTTGTTTTATTTGTTTTTTATTATTCATTTGTTTTATTATAAAAAAAATCATAATAACAAAAAAAAATATGTTTGTTTTATTATAAACAATTTCTTTTTTTTATAATAACAAAAAAAAAAAACATATGTTGTTTGTTTTTATATTTTGTTTTAATATAAACAAAAAAAATAATATAAAAAATAATGTAATAAAATTAGTTTAAACATAAAAATAATAATAATAATAATATATAAAACATAAAAAATAAAAATAAACATTGCAAATGGGTGTTTTTATAAATTCTTGGAAACAAATGGAAACATGTTTTTTTTTTCCATTTTACGTTAAGCAAGCATTCAACGATTACACAAGCACACGCAACGCCCATGACAAGAGGTATAAAACCGCATTTTATTTATTTTTACTTTGTCGCATTTGTCTTTCTTTCTGCATGTTATATTTTCGAACATCTCACAAAGTTTTCATGCAGGATTTGTACTAAGTTTTTTTCAGGTGTGCGGCCGATCTCATCTTGCTACTAAAGTGATTTTCAAAGATCACAAAACTTTTGGAAAAAAAACATGTCTTATTGACTGCTTGAAGGAGTTGACTCTCGTCCTACACATCATGGCATTTGTTGTTACACAGCGACCATTCATAAACCCATTTGCATCATGAATGTCTTCTTCCATGTCTCCTTCAAAGAAGATTGGTCATCCATTTGTTGAAGCCCGTCTTCCATTGAATTATACTTCATAACTTCCCACACGCCTATCTTTCTGAGTCGCATGCATTTCTTTAGTTTTTTCAGTTCATTTTTCCTTGTCAATAAAACTATCCATCTCCCTTTCCATGACTACATTGCCTTACCATAAACATTGTTACTACTGAGATATTTTCATTTATAGTCCTACCACTCTTTTTATCAGAACTCGCATTGTCTGATGTGGGATTCCTTAAGGCCCACCTTTCAACAAGTCTTGCCCCATCGACCTCAACACCTTATCTCGGATATAGACTAAATTCCATTTTGAGTACCTAGAGGCTTGCATGCCTTAATGGAAAGTTCTCTCACTGACAATCATGGGAATACATCAATGTCCCCTGATCATCAGATCTTGCAAGTGGCTTGAAATCATCTCATTCATTCTCACTTCGTAAGATGTACTCAGGTACCTTGGCACTCATTGACATCAATGGTGAGTTTCCTCACATTGGTTAACGACATTCATCATTGGTCGATAATCCAATGAATTATTTTCATGCTTGACATCAACACATTCATTCGCATGATTAGAATTGTACCATCAGATTTAGCAGCGGGTGAAGACTATACATTTTTCATGAATCTATCAGTAGTTACAACAGCATGACTTCATATTTACGAGAGTACCACAGTTCCACTTTCATACTTTCTCTTTTCCATGATTCATTCAGCAGCAGTTTCGATTCCTGCACTTCACATTCTCGGATCCAGCAGACAACAGTCGCCACTATAGCAGTAGTCACTTTTCACATGATCCTGCAACAATGATATCTTCCATGCTCTAGTAGCCGCATCATCCATATTCCTATTTCACAGTTAATCAACATTTTGGGTAAGTGGAGGTATGTTATTTTCTAAACTTTAATCATGTAATTCCTCAACTGCTAGCAATGAATAATTTGGAAAATTCCCTCACCCAGTTCCATTTCCTTTTTCGCTTCTATGACTTATGCCACGTTGCATGAGGACATGCAACAAGTTAAGTTGGGGGGTAGGGGACTTTATTCACTATCATCAGTCTACTTTTTCCACTACCATCATTCCATTTTTCATCTCATTTACCATTTATGGACATTTCTTTTCCAACGATACTCTGTTGCACTTTTCTTCATAAGCATTGTTATATATATGGGCATGATTCATACATATACAAAAAAAGGGATTTCTTATACTCAGTGATGTTTCCTTATGCACATTGATAGAATATATTTTCCAGTAAAAATATGGGAAAATTATTATCATAACAGCAAGAGAACAAATAATGAAATGAATGTTGTAAACACAAGAACCAACATTCTTTATATTCATGGTTGTCACACAAGAACCAACCATAAGAAAAATGTCAGTTGTTACTCAGGTAAATCCCATCCTGAAAAACATTTATTATCATCACTCAAAGCCAACATTCAGATGCCAAAATTTCTTGAGAAGATCCATGCATGGTTGCATGAGGACATGCAACAAGTTAAGTTGGGGGGTATGTTGGGGCTCAGAAATGTCCTATTTTCATCCAACTTTCCCTTCATCATTCTTCACATTTCATCGCCCCATTAACCTTTCATGATATCATTTCCATAAATATACTTGGGTTTCACCTTATTGTTCTCCACTTTATTCATTTTAGTATTAAAAGGGAATTTGTGATTAAATGTTAGAAAATTGACATGTTTTCATATATATCTCAAATATGTGTGAGCTTTGTAATGTGTAGGAATATGTGAAGGATTAATTCAAAGGGACTTCTCGAATACTTCCTCCACCATTTCAATATTTGAGGAGATAATTCAAGCCTATTCCAAGGAGAATATCATGGAGATTTGGTTGGAATATCTTATCCAATATATATGAGAGATATGTGTGAGTATTTGAAGGGATTATATTTTGTAATAATGGGAAATAGTTTGAGAGAAAAGTGGATCTGTAATAATGAGATGGTTATCTTATCTTCAAGGATCTCATGTGTAAAAGAGAGTGCTCTCTATTCATGAGGATTCAATAAGAATTAGAGGATTCAATTAATTAGAGTTATTTTGTAGTCATTTAGTGGTAGTCATTAGGATTTGAAAGAGAAAGGGATTATTAGCTTTGATTCATGATTTTTTTTTTCATGCTTTCATTATTCTGTTATGAAGATTGATTTGATTATTTAATGTAAGATTGCTTCATTGGTCAGAGCTCTTATATGTTGTTATTCCATTCAACTTTTCACTTATTGTATCTAATCTTCCTTCATGTAGTTATCCATTTCTAGATTAATTTCATTTAAGCAATTTCCCATTCCTATATTAATTTCATTTATGCAACTAGATTAATTCAATTCCAAGTCATGTGTTAGATTAATTATTCTATTTCAGTCGTGTGTTAGATTAATGATTCTATTTCAGTCGTGTGTTAGATTAATGATTCTATTCTAGTCATGTGTTAGATTAATGATTCAATTTATGTCGTAGCTTAAACATTAGATTAGATTAGTTCCACTTCAATCTTGCATATACTTTGTGTGTACTTCATCAATTTACGAACCCTAGGTTTACAAATTAAATAGTTGGGAAAGTACTACAACTCAATTAATACAACATTAGTTCAGCCCAATATAATGACTTTCGTTCCCTTGTTAAGATTTCCATTCCTATTGTTACGATTGTTGTCCCTTTGCAAGGGTTGCATCTCTGGAGGATGGGTATTGAAAACGAAAGGTGAAAACCTACGTAGGCGACAAGTAAAACACTTGTGCCAGTGCCTACCTTTGGATGATGCATAGAGGTTGTTTTTAGGACATCTTTAGAGCCCAACACACCCCCACAACATCATGTATCTAGATGTAAAAACCAAACTGTTAATGAGAAATGGATTTTAAAAATATATTGTTTACCTTCTTTGCTATGGTTTTGGAAATCCTTTTGTAAAGTGAATTACACAAAGATGTTGACCCAAATTCTGTGAAGGAGTTAGGGCTATTATTCTTTTGGATGAGAGAAATGAAGGTAGAATTGATGGTATTCAATACCTTCCTTGATTTCCTAAATCTTCTTTGACCACCCTCAATAGATCCTCCTCCAATAGATCATGAAAGCCAAAATAAAACTCCATTTTCCACCCATTACGGCCTAGGTATTTTTATTTATAAAAAAATTCCAACATTGATTTAAGCTCGATCATAAAATCCCAAATAAAAATCTAGTGTCCACCCATTAAGTCCCAGGTATTTTTGTTTATAAAAAAATTCCAACATCGATTTAAGCTCTTCTCTAGTTACCTCTATTGTTAGTTCTTCATTTTTCTCCTGCTCAATAAGCCTAGGAAAGAAAGAATTCATTGTGATGATCTCTTCTATGTTATCCCAAGGAGGCTCTTGTAAAATCTTTTGAAAGAGGGAAACCTCAATATTAGTTATCTCTCTAAACCTTCTTACTTTACTTTCATCGTCCTTTCCATATTGTATTAATATTTTTCCTATGCTTTGCATAATTATGAAAGAAAATAATTTTATCACCTCTTTCTACCAACCAAATTGCTTTTCTCATCATCCTCCATTTGATTCCTCTCAATCCAACATATTCCTTTCCAACTCTTCAAGTATATTTAATTTCTCTTTATTTTCTTCCAAAAAGATCCCTCTAGTATTTGATCAAAATTTTGAACAATTTAATCCTTTGTTTCTATTAAATCTCTTTGTGTGTGTGTGTGTGTTTTTAATTCTTATTTATTTATTTATTTCATGTTGTAGGTTTTGTTAGGTATGTGTTATATTATTTTCACAATTATCCTTAGTGTCTGCTACGTTGTGTCGAGCACACAAGGGGGTTTTAGGGGAGGCCACTAGGAACCCCTTAGGGTTTCACAGGGGTTTGGGGGCAGTTCCCCCAAGAAATATTTTTTCCTCGAGAAAAATGTCGCATTTTTTCCTTGTTTTTCATGTCACCTCGATTTACATGTCCATTGTTGGGAGGTTTTTTGGCACATGGTTTTTGCGGATGGTTTTCTATTTCCGGTTAAGGAATTAGGGTTGTTGACTAGTCTAGGCCATTGGGTTAGGTTTTTGGATGTCATTGGATCCTATATGTATATTGTATTGTAAACAATATATCACTATGAATAAATATAGAATATGTTGGTTTTCCTGGTTTGGGTTTCGAGGGGAAAAAGATTTGTGTAATGTGTGTATTTGCCATTGTATATTTTATGTTCTTTTATTGAAAATCTGTTTGCAATAAAATATTGTACAAGGTTAAAATCTACATTTGGTATCAGAGCTTTGTTGGCTTCATGGGAATGTTTTTGTGGTCGAGGGTTTGGCTTGAGACTGTGATAAACCTTGTTACAATGGGAGATCTGTGGTATTTATTTTGTAGGTGGAAATAAATGGCGAGCAGTTCAAAAATGGAGATCGAGAAGTTTAATGGGAAAAGTTTTGAGTTGTGGAAGCTCAAGATGGAATACCTATTGGTGGACAGAGATCAGTGGATCATGGTGGATCCAGGTACTACACCTACAGGAACTTTAGCAGATGACTAGAAAAATTTGGATCAGAAGGCGAATAGCACAATCCGACTGTGTCTCTCAGATTCAGTATTACTGAATGTGTCAGAAGAAGCTACAAGCAAAGATTTATGGGATAAGTTGGGGAAGTTGTATCAGTATGAGTCCCAATTAAATAATCTATTCTTGATAAAGAAGTTGTATAACCTGAGGATGAGAGATGGAGACTCGGTGGCAGAGCATTTTAACGTCTTCAATACTGTGGTAAGTTAGTTTGTATCTGTTGAGATTAAAATTTCAGATGAACATAAGTGTATATGTTTATTGTGCTCTTTACCAGACTCGTGGGATAATATGGTTGTGGCCATAGGTATTAATACAATTGTTGGACATATTTTCATTGATGTCAACAGTTGATGATGCACATGAAGCTCAGAAGGGAAAGTGCATTGCAGAAATGTGATCAGGATTGAAATCCCCATAGGACAAACCAGGATCGTTGGATACGCAAGCGCCAGACCAAGGGAAGGGATTCATTGTGGAGAACGAAAGGAGAATTAAACAACACATTATTTCCAATCCTGCAATTATTCTAGACCATCATATCTCATCGATTCAAAGATCGATGATTGTGGTTGATCCACTAACAATCGCACAACTTTAATTGTGGAGTTTGAGTGATGAGATAAACCACGCTCAATTTATGGTTCTATAATACACACCTACCGTCGATGGTCACCCACCAATAAATCTACAGTTGGCATCAATTCCACTACCAAATGAGCAGTTTCCATTGCGGAACTCGATGAGTGTTTTAAATGTCGTGCTAGTTGAGGACCCTGCAATCATCCCTGATCATTGATCTGCTCCGAGAGAATTCTCAACCGTTGGATCAAGTTGAGTGGAAAGAAAGAGTAATTCATAAATAAGGACCATCATATCTGGAGAATACACGATGACTGTTAGATCAAAAGTGGTCAACTTCGGCACTGACCACTTCAGCAGAAAAGGGTTGAGAACAAATAATATTACTTGAAGGTCGAAGTCCCGAAGTGGACATGAGTCTTTTGATCCAAGGAACACTTCGAATAATATACCGACCATTATATCTAGGAGAAGAACATGTTCCACATGAGGAGATCCACGTCAGCAAGAACACGTGGCACAAGAAGATGATGACAAGTGTCAAAGTGCACTTGGATTTGCAGGTATGCGTAATTCATCAATCTAAGTGAAATGTGGTAGCCACTCAATCAGTGCCATGTCAACAAGTGATGTCATCAAGTTACGTCACTCTAGGAGTTTGTACTTCGGGAGTTTCACCACCATAAAATACCTGAATTCCTGAAGTTCTGAAATGAACAAGAACCGTTCATCGTGCAAATAAAATCCAATCGTTCGATCTACTTAGGCGAAATGAACTTTGGAAGATTGAAGGACCCTGAAGGAGAAATCACCCAAAGCACTGAAGGCCCAAGTCAACACTAACCATTGATCTACTTCGGGGGCGTTCTCAACCAATGATCAAGCGTAGTGGAAGGATAGCATAGGTGGAGGTGTTAACCGATAATAATCGGTCACCACCACTTTATGACTTATTCGGTAGGTAATCACTCTGGAGGAATTGCTACTCTAGAATTTAGGAGCCACGAATAGTCGAATTTCTAAAGTAACTGAGAATCATCCATCTCATCGTGACATTAAAAATGTGGTCATTGATTTTCATAAGTGATCAATCACTCTCTTGGATTAGCGCCTGGTCACCACCTTCAGTCGTATGGAATAAAGAAACAAAGGGTGAAAGAAGAGGAAACGCTTAAATTAATAAGCTCATGGTCCTACACCTATGGTCATAGGTAAATGGTTTGAAGGAAGCACCTCTACAGAATTTGATTTATGCAATACCTGTGATCGATTAAATGAAATAGATCCATACCTGTGATCGATTAATGAAAATAATTTTCATTAAATTGAAGAGGCTTCTCTATAATATTTGAATAAATAAAAACAAACGAGATTATTGTTAATGAAGAGGTGTGATGGTCTAAACAAAGGGACACAATGTTTCATAGTTCACACCATTTGGAAGAGTATATAAACAAGAAAGAATGGTGATAAGAAAGTGTCTCTACAGTCCAAATCAGAAGATCAAAAGCAGAATCAGATTCCAAGAAGGAAATTTGAAGATACTTATGCAGTGAGGGTGGAAGGGAGGAGCATGGAAGGATTCATATCCTTACTAAGAAAATTGTAAAAGATAAGGGAGTTGGAGCTTCCTAGGGTTGGTGCCCAAAATACAAGGGAGTTGGTACTTCCTAGGGTTGGTGCCTTAAAGATGAGGGAGTTGGTGCTTCCTAGTGTTGGTGCCCTGAAGAAGGGGATTTGTGTCTCCTAGAGTTGATGCTCTAAAGAGGATTTGTGTCCTTCACTATTCTTTATAAAACCTTGTGATTGATGTTAAATATATTTATATAATTGATTTTTCATACAATTCATTGTTTATTTATTGTGGTGATCAATAAAATATAAAAAGTAATTGTTAATTTTTAAGAAGGGGTAATATTGATTCACCCCACCGTCTTATTATTCCAACACTTGGTATTATAGACGATTATTTCAGCACAGTCTAAAAACTAGAAGGTAGATCTTGAATATGGATCAACAAGATGGAATGTCTAACAACAAAGCACCATTGTTCGATGGAGGAGGTTATGCTCTATGGAAAATAAGAATGAAAAAATCATGTTGGCTCCTGGTTTTGATATCTAGAAATTTGTTGTAGATGGTTACACTGTACAAACTACTCCACCCAAAGATGTTGCAGGGAAGAAAATATGTAATGACAACTCAAGAGAAGTTAATGGAATTCTAGAAGGGTTGACTAATTCTATATGTGTGAAGTTTATGCATTGTAAATCAACCAAAGAAATATGGTACAAGTTGGAGGTTGTATATGAAGGAGATGACAAAGTCAAGGAATCCAAACTACATACCTATAGAACTCAGTTTGAAAATATAAAAATGAAAGAAGAAGAAAATATTGTTGAGTAGTTTCAAAGGGTACATGAAGTGGTTAACTCAATCAGAGCGGCAGGAGAAGAAACTACAGATAAACCTATTGTGCAAAAAATACTAAGGTCATTACCTATGAGATATGATGCAAAGATTTCTACAATTGAAGATAGATATAATCTAAGTACACTCACAGTTGATCAGTTTCATTGAATTTTTACAGCATATGAAATGAGAACAGGGAATGATAAATCATTAAAATATGAAACATCCTTTAAAGAATCTAAGACAAAGATGAGGCGGGATAAAAATAAAAATGATAAGTTATTAGATATATCAGATGTAGAATAGGCCAACTTTATAAATAAACTCCATAATGGATTTGTAAAATATAAAGGAAAATTACCTTTCAAATGTTTCAAATGTGGAAGAATTGGACACTTTTCTAACAAATTTCCCTATCCCAAGAAGGAGGAAAATGATGAAGAAGTTCAAAACCAGAAAAACCAATACAAGAAGAAAGTTTATATGAAAAAGAAAAACTTCTACTCCAAAGAAGACAACAACTCTTTAGACATGAGTGAAGATGAAAATTCAGAGATTTTGTTTATGGGAATGAAAACTCAAGATGATAAACATTCATAAGATGAAGAAGAAGGGAACTTCGAAGAACAAATCCTTAGTGTAATTGAAGAACTAGGAAAAACTAAAAAACAAAACATGGTACTAAGAAGAGAGCTTCTAGAGATTAAAGAAGCTACTAAATCAAGAGAGAGGGAAGTTTCCAAAACCATGAAGGAATTAGAACACAGCATCAGTGATTTGAAGTCCCAAATCCTGGAAGATAATAAAACTGAAGAAGTCATTTTACAACAACTTAATGATAAAAAACAAGTATGTGAGAAACTAGAATCTAAGATTAAGCTACTAAAAAATTAAATTGAGAAAGTAAAGAAGGGATCACAATTTGAAAATAGTTCAAGGATCTTGAATGAAATTATCAGTAGTGAAAGGTCACCAAACAACAAGACTGGTTTGGGATACACTAAAGACTCAACTTCTGCATCACAAAGATCTGTCGAGAAACCAATCAGCTACGCAAATGCTCTGAAAAACTCGTTTAGAAAAGAAGATAATGAGGCAAAGATGACACCATTGAAAACTGTTACACATAAACAAAAATAAACACTCTCCACTGGAGTAAAAGATGACCAAAATAAATTCATCAGAAGAAATAACCCTAAATATTTATTTATTGGATATTGCTACTCTTCCAATAATTTTGGACATAAGGAAGTACACTGCAAAGCTTATGGACAATACAATAATAAAAATGTCTAAAGAGATAAGAACAATAAGTACACTAAAGAAAAGAGAAACTATAACTCATTTTCACCTTTTCAAGATGAAAGATACCAGATATATAAAATATGCAGAACAGAAATGAAATGCTAGAAATGACAGAATAGCAGTAAAATATCCAGCATAATCTTCACAATACACAGAAATGATATACGAAATAGCAACAGAAACAACACTTTGATAAGATAGTAATGTTCACACGCCTCTTCGAGGGGGCAACCTCCAGTCGAGCAGTGCTCTGTTACAATAATCTCCAAGCTAGGGTTCACATACCCTCACCCCTTATTTATACTAAATATGTTTATTAAGAGAAGCATCTAGAGGAAGATCCTTCTAGAAGCGGAAGCTTCTATTAGGTCTTCTTACATCCGCCTTATTCTATTTTATTGAAATGTCTTATTAATATCAACCTTTATTACATCCGAATACATTGATCTACCTATGTGCGGGTTAGGACCTTAACATGTCCACCCCCTTAAAAACAGCCTTGTCCTCAAGGCTTGAGATGTGGAAACTGCTGCAGAATGGTAGCTAGTTCCCAAGTGGCATCTGCTGGAGTCATATCTTTCCACTGTACTAGCACTTCCTTGATGGTTCTCTAACGCAGGCGACGCTCACGCTGGTCCAAAACTGCTTCTAGCTGTAGCCAAATGGATCCTTCTTCAGCTAACTCTGGAAGGTTGGTTTGAATTTGGCACCTGGTTCCAATCACCTTCTTCAAGCATGAAACATGAAAAACAAGATGTAGCTGCGACTAACTGGGCAGAGCTAACTGATATGCGACTTGTCCCAGATGCTTAAGAACTGTGTAAGGGCCATAAAATTTGGGTGCTAGCTTCTGACACTGTTGTGCCATGAGGGAAGTTTGCTTATATGGTTGCAGTCTCAGAAACACCTGATCCCCTTCGGCAAATTGACATTCAGAGCGACCTTGATCTGCTTGCTACGTCATTCTATTCTGGGCCATGACCAAGTTCTCTTTAAGGGTACGAAGGATATCCTCTCAGACTGTAAGTGTTTGGTCAACCGCCTGGACCTTCGAGGTACCCGGTAAGTATGAGAGAACTGATGGTGGTTTCTATCCATACACTACTTCAAAAGGAGTCATGCGAGTGGTTGTATGGTATGTAGTGTTGTACCACCATTCAGCGAGGGGTAACCATTGAGCCCACTGGTGTTGTTTTTCAGAGGCAAAGCACCTCAGATATGTTTCCAAACACTTTTTGACGACTTCTATTTGACCATCTGTCTGGGGATGATAAACTGAGCTGAGATGCAATTACCTTGTAGCTTGAACAGTTCTTGCCAAAAATTGCTTGTGAAATTTGGGTCTTGATCAGAAACAATAGAGTTGGGCATGCCATGAAGCTTGAAGACCTGATCCATGAAATTTTGAGCCACCGTAGATGTAGTAAATGGGTGGGGAAGAGCACAAAAATGAGCATACTTAGAAAGGAGATCCACCACCACCATTATGACTGATTTATTCCCTGATTTGGGTAAGCCTGTAATAAAGTCCATAGAGATATCCTTCCAAATAGCAGGGGGAATCGGAAGCGATTGGAGGGTGCCTAGATATTTGATTGTTTCTCGCTTGTTGCATTGACATACCTCGCATTCAGCCACAAACTTATGCATGTCTTGTTTCATACCCTCCCAGAAAAAAGAACGTTTGACTCGGTCATATGTTTTGGTGAACCCTGAGTGCCCTACTATGGGGGTAGCATGAAGCTCAGAAAGTACCATGGATTTGAGCTTGGATTGTTTACTTAAATACAAGAAGCCTTTGTATCGCAGCTCATCCTGGAGCCAAGAGTACCCTGGGGGAGCCTGAGCCTTGTTCTACAGTTTCTGGATCAGTAGCGAACTTTTGGGGTCTTGAAGCCATTCCTGGTGCACAGATTGCAGCCAATCGGGTACAATGAAGGAAAGAGAAAAAAGGGATCCTTCGTCTTCATACTTCCGGGACAGTGCATCCGCCACGACATTGTCTTTTCCTTTCTTGTAAATGATATCATAATCATATCCAAAGAGCTTAGTGACCCATTTTTGTTGCCCCTGGGAGGAAATGCGTTGTTCCATAAAGTGCTTGAGGCTTTGATGGTCGGTCTTAATTTGGAATCGTTGCCCCAAGAGATAAGGACGCCATAATTCAACGGCATGCAAAATTGCCAACATTTATTTTTCATAAATTGGTTTGCCCAGATTCTTTTCAGACAGTTGTTTGCTAGTGAAGTCCAAAGGTTGACCCTCTTGCATAAGGACAGCGCCAATACCTTTCCTTGAGGCATCGCATTCCAACACAAATGTCTTTGTGAAGTTGGGAAGGGCCAGAACCGGAGTGGTGCACATGGCCATCTTCAAGGTTTGAAAAGCTTGAGCAGCTGCTGGGGTCCAAGTGAAAGAGTTCTTTTTTAGGAGAGTCGTGAGAGGTGCTGCAATCTTTCCATAGTTCTTAACGAACTTGCGATAATACCCTGTGAGGCCCAAAAATCCACGCAATCTTTTGAGAGTCTTTGGGTGCGGCCAGTCTTGCATAGCTTCAATATTTTTTGGGTCCACCTGACACCATCCTTTCCCACCAAATGACCCAAGTATTCGACTTCAGATGCACCAAAAGCACATTTGGACTGTTTCAGGAAAAGCTGGTGCTGAGAGAGTAGGCTAAGAACTTGATCCACATGAGTAAGATGGTTTGTCCATGTCTTGCTATATATGAGGATATCATCAAAGAAAACTAAGACAAAATGACGGAGAAAAGGGCGGAAGACATGGTTCATGA
>ML799051.1:39045-61269 GCA_009831015.1 Picea engelmannii | reverse complement strand
TGTCAAAAGTAAATATTGGATAAAATCAATGAATGAAGAACTAGATCAAATAGAGAACAATCAGACTGGGGAACTAGTTCCAAGACCCAAGAACAAGAATGTGATAGGAACTAAGTGGATCTTCAAGAACAAATTAAATGAAAATGGGGAAATTATGAAGAAAAAATATGGATTAGTCTACAAAGGATATTCCCAAGTAGAAGGTATTGATTTTGAAGAAACTTTTTCTCCAATAGCAAGACTTGAGGCAATTAGAATGTTCCTAGCATTTGCATGCTTCATAAATTTAAAAATCTATCAGATGGATGTCAAATCAACATTCCTTAATGGAACACTAGAAGTAGAAGTCTACGTTGAGAAACCAGAAGGTTTCATGTTATCAGAAAACCAGGACTATGTGTGCAAACTGAAAAAGGCTCTGTATGGTCTTAAACAAGCCCCTAGAGCATAGTTCTCTAGGTTTGATCAGTATTTACAAAAATAGGGATACAAAAGAGGGACTACTAACAGCAACTTATATATCAAAATTGAGGATCAAAACAAGATTGTTGTGGTAGTATATGTAGATGACATCATATTTGGGAGTAATCTCACTACACTAAGCAGAAAATTTGCAACCAAAATGAAAGAAGAGTTTGAAATGTCTATGCTAGGAGAACTATCATTCTTCTTAGGTTTATAAGTAAATCAAACAGAAAATGGCATATTTGTTTCCCAAACCAAATATATCAAGGAAATGTTGAATAAATTCCAAACGGAAGACAGTAAACCTATGGGTACTCCAATGGTCATTAGATGTATACTAAGTCTAGAATATGACTCACCAAAAGTAGACCAAACGATGTATAGATATATAGTTGGAAGTTTTCTCTATTCAACAGCAACAAGACCTGAAATTATGCAGGTTGTAGGACTCATGGGGATATTTCAATATGCACCTAAAGAAACCCACTTAAAATCATTAAAAATAATATTTAGATACCTTCAAGGCACCCTAGAACTAGGATTATGGTATCCAAAAGATAAAGACTTCAATCTAACTACATATATTGATGCAGATTGGGAAGGTAGCATAGATGATAGGAAAAGAACCAGTGGAGGAGCATTTTTCTTAGGAAAAAGTTTGGTAGCATGGTCAAGAAAGAAACAAACATCAACATCACTCTCTACAATAGAGGCAGAATACATTGTTGTTGCATCGTGTTGCACACAAGTTCTTTGGATGAAGAAAACTCTAGAATACCTACAAATAAAATATAATGATCCTATTACTATTAACTGTGACAACACTGGTGCCATAAGTATCTCTAAAAATCTAGTCATGCATTTGAAAACCAAACATATCCCAATTAAATACCATTTCCCAAGAGATCAGGTCACCCAAAAAATAGTTAAGATAGTATATCTAGACACCAAAGAACAGATTGCAAACATTTTCACAAAACCCTTGCCCATAAGTACTTTTGAAAATCTCCGATAGAAATTAGGAGTAATTCAAAAACCTCATTAAAAGTTGAATGGTCAAGGGGATCATTACCATAGGGGGAGAAACCCTTTTCCATTGATATCAAAGGGGGAGAGTAAATTCATAGAAAAAAGTGTCATCACAGGGGGAGTTTGTATGAAGTTAGAGTGTTTCCCTCAATGACAAAGGGGGAGATTGCTGGAAATATTATCATTGATGTCAACATTCGATGATGCACATGAATCTCAGAAGGGAAATCACATTGCAGAAACATGATCAGGATTGAAATCCCCATGGGACTAACTAGGACCGTTGGATACGCAAGCGCCAGATCAAGGGCGGGGATTGATTGCAGAGCACGAAAGCAGAATTAAACAACACGTTATTTCCAATCCTGAAATTAGTATAGACTATCATATCTCATTGATTCAAAGATCAATGACTATGGTTGATCCACCAACAATCACACAACTTTAATCACAGAGATTGGGTGACAGGATAAACCACGTGAAAGTTAAGATTATTCAATCCACACCTCTCCGCGATGTTCACCTGCCAATAGATATATGGTTGGCATCAGTTCCACTACCAAACGAGAAGTTTCCATTGTGGAACGCGATGAGCATTTTAAACGCCATGCTAGTTAAGGACCCCACAATCATCCTTGATCATTGATCTGCTACGAGAGAATTCTCAACCATTGGATCAAGTTGAGTGGAAGGACAGAGTAAGTCATAAAGAAGCACCATCAGATCTGGAGAATACACAATGATCATTGGATCAATAGTGGCCAACTTCGGCGTTGACCACCTCGACAGAAAAGGGTTGAGAACAAGTAAGATTACCCGAAGGCTGAAGTCCTGAAGTGGACATGAGTCATCCGATCCAAGTAACACTTCGGATAATATACCGACCATTAGATCCAAGAGAAGAACATGTGCCACATGAGGCTATCCACATCAGCAAGGACACGTGGTGCAATCAAATGTTGACAAGTGTTAAAGTGCACTTGGCATTTCAGGTATGCGTAAGTCATGAATCTAAGTGACATGTGGCAGCCAATCAGTGAGTGCCACATAAACAATTGATGTCAGCAAGTTACGACACTCTGGGAGTTTGTATTTTGGGAGTTTCACCACTAGCAAATACCCATAGTCCCAAAGTTCCAAAATGAATGAGAATCATTCATCGTGAAAATAAAATCCAGTCGTCTTATCTACTTTGGAGAAATGAAATCCTGAATAGTGAAGGACTATGAAGGATAAATCACCCGAAGCGTCGAAGGCTGAAGTCAACACTAACTGTTGATCTACTTTAGGAGCATTATTAATCGATGATCAAGCGTAGTGGAAGGATAGTGTAAGTGGAGGTGTTAACCGACATCAAGCGGTCACCACTGCTTTATGACTTATTCGGTAGGTAATCACTAAGGAGGAATTTCTACTCCATAATTCAGGAGCCATGAATAGTATAAATTCTAAAGTAAATGAGAACCGTCCATTTCATCGTGATATTAAAAATGTGATCATTGATTTTGATAAGTGATCAAGCACTCGCTTGGCTTAGCACATGGTCACCACCTGCGGTCATATGGAATAAATAAACAAAGGAAGAAAGAAGAGGAAGCGCTTAAATTAATAAGCATGTGGTCATGTGCCTATGGTCATATGTAAATGGTTTAAAGAAAGTGCATCTACAAAATTTGATTTCTGCAATATCTGTGATCGATTAAATGAAATAGATCCATACCTGTGATCAATTAATGAAAATAATTTTCATTAAATTGAAAAGGATTCTCGATAATATTTGAATAAAAAAAACAAATGAGATTATTATTAATGAAGAGGTGCGATGGTCCAAACAAAGGGACACAATGTTTCATATTTCACACCAGTTAGAAGAGTATATAAACGAGAAAGAGTGGTGAGAACAAAGTGTCTTTGCAATCTAGATCAGAATATCAAAAGCAGAAGAATATTCCAGGAAGGAAATCTGAAGATACTTATGCAGTGAGGGTGGAGGGAGGAGCATGGAAGGATTCATATCCTTACTAAGAAAATTGTTAAAAAAAAGGGAGTTGGATCTTCCTAGGGTTGGCTCCCTAAATACAAGGGAGTTGGGGCTTCCTAGGGTTGGTTCCCTAAAGACGAGGGAGTTGTTTCTTCCTAGGGTTGGTGCCCGGAAGAAGGGGATCTGTGTCTCCTAGAGTTGTTGCTATAAAGAGGATTGGTGTCATTCTCTATTCTTTATAAAACCTTGTAATTGATGTTAAATATATTTATATAATTGTTTTTGCATACAATTCATTGTTGATTTATTGTGGTGATCAATAAAACATAAAAAGTAATTGTTAATTGTTAAGAAGGTGTAATACTGNAACAAATTCCTTGAATTTTGATGAAGTGGTCCCATTCTTGTTGTCGGAGGAGATGAGACAGAAGAACATGGATGGACATAACACAAATGCATTATTTGTAAGAGGACGCTCCTAGGAAATAAATAGATCTAAGTCCTCAAGTTGGAGATCTAAGTCTAAGGGTAGATCTAAATCTCCGGGAAATTTTGTAAAGGTGTGTTGGAGATGTCGAAAAGAAGGGAACTACAAGAAGTAGTGTAGATCCAAAGCTGAGAAAAAGAAGGTATATGTGGAAGCTCCTTATACAGAAGAAAATACATGCAAGGAAGAAGGAGGGGATGTGTACTTGGCTTCTTCAAGAACATATGAATATCATGAGGCATGGTTTGTTGGAGTTACTTCACACACACCTAGGATTTATTTTTCCTAAGGTTTTTATTTTTTTATTAGTCATAATTAGACATTATCCAGTCTCCTATATTTTAGGGGAGAATATTCCACCTGGAGAATATTCTCTTTCAGTTGACACTTCAGCTTGACTAGTTGAGTTAAGTTTAGATGTTGCATTGGGATCATCACCATGATAATTCGACCTTGCCCCAGTATCATAACCAAAGTGGAACATTAGCCTTGATTCCCTGAGTTAATTCCTCACTGCTTTGTGTTCAGTCAGTTAACTGAAGACTAGTTGACTAGTTAACTCAACTAGGTGGCAGTTCACTCCCGTAACTGCCTGAGAGACTAGAATAGGTGGTAGTTCACTCCCATAACTATTGGCGTGTGTCCAGATCATTCTAGACCACCACCATGGCGACTCGGTTCACCTCAAGTCGAACTCATTAATTTATATAGAGTATATCATGTGTAAATTATTCATTATTCACAACGGTTAATGAGAATTCTTCCATTCTTTCTCTCCTTCTTCTTCTTTTTACAATTCTATCTGAAAATGTGTGTATCATTGTTTATTTAGATATATTATGTGTAGTTTCAACACATTTACATGGTATCAAAGCTGACGGAACTCTAAGCAAAAGCTACACCAAAAAAATTTGCAGGTACAGAAGATTGAAGATAGTGGAAAGATGGAATTCCAAAAAGAATTCATTCTTAATCCTTACAACTATTTTGGATGGAAGGAGAAAATAGACATACATATTTGATCTAGAGGGTTGTATAGGTTAACCATGAATATAGATACAAAGCCAACATCATCCATAGAAAAATCCAAGTACTTAAATCACATGGATGAGGCACTCAGAACAATTTGCAGTCTTATTTCTCTCGATCTCCTTTTTCATATATCTTCCTGTAAGACTCCCAATGGAGCCTAGACCATCTTGGAAGGGCTCTTTGGAAAACAGGATGATATGAGGGAGACACATGCTGGAGGTGGAGCTGCTCACATTGGATCCAAAAATCTTTGAGAATATCCAAGATTTCTTTACAAAATTCAAGGATTTACTATCGCAACTCAAAGCTTGCGAGGTTGATAAATAGAAGGAGGAGAAACAAATGGTTCTCACCATTCTCTCCAAGCTTGGTCCTGAATTCTTAGTATTTGTATCTACATTCCATACTGTCAGATTCGCCTCTAGAGACACCTAGAAGATGCCTTCTATTGAGGAATTTATCGAATCCCTGACACGAGAGCAATCCAAGCACATCAACATGGGCACAATCAAAGGCCCAAGGGCACATGCACTCACTGTGCATGATGGTAGCCACAAATATAAAAAATCTAAATATAGAGATAAGCAGAAATATCATGCACATATGAAGAAGGAAGGGTACACAAAACCCTTCACTGATGCCTCCGGATCCAAAGGAGAAAAGGGAAGAAAAGGAGAGAAATGCACATACTGTCACAAAGGATTCTATTCAGAATTCGCATGCATGCAAAAAAAAATAGATCCGATGTCTCAGATACTTCAAAAAAACAACCTTGGAGATTGAATCCTCGAGGATGCAAAGAAGAAGAAGCCAGAAGATCTAAATTCCAAGAAAGGCAATTCTAGTCATGCCTTGATTGCCATCAACTCTTCTCCCAATGCTTGGATCATATATTCAAGAGCATCACATCACATGGATGCCTCAGAAGCAGTATATTCTTCATTGGATGCATGCAAAGGTCCTCCTATTCTGATGGGGGACAATTGTTCTATTGAAGTCACTAGCAAAGGAAGGATTTAACTCACCAACGAAAGCTTCGAGAACGTGTTACATGTTCCCAAGCTTTCTGTCAACCTTCTCTCTATGTATCAGATGACAAATTATGGCATCAAAAAGAAATTCATATTCACACCAAATTCCGTGGACATCTACGACATGCAAACCAACTCAAGGGTTGCTACTAGTGAGGTAATTGATCAGTCTAGATTGTATACATTTTCTGAATTCATTGAACCTAATTCTTCTTTACTGCTTACTCATGCTGATGAAAGTAGTAGGATATGGCACAAAAGGTTTGGACATTTGAATTTTAGATGCATGCAACATCTTAGCAAGAACAAATTATTTTATGGTCTACCAAACATCCATTTCTCCAATGGAGTATGTGAGGGATGTGATCTCGGAAAACACCCTCAAGAGAAATTCGACAAGGGAAAGTCTGAGCGAGCTTCTGCACCTTTAGATCTGATCCACAGTGACCTCATGGGTCTTTTTACGCATCCATCGATCATCAAAGAAAGGTTTGTTCTCTTTTTTGTTGATGATTTCTCACATTTTACATGGATCTACTTTCTCAAGAAAAAATCTGAGGTCTTTCAACACCTCAAAGATTTCAAAGCCTTGGTTGATACACGGTCCAAAAAGAAGATCAAATTCCTCCGAAATGATAATGGGGGAGAGTATGTGAATCCTAAGATCCACAATCTTTGCCATGAGGTAGGGATTCAGTTGCATTACATAGTTCTCTATACTCCGTAGCAAAACGGAGTTGCTGAGCAGAAAAACTGATCTCTAAAGGAGATGGCATCTTGCATGTTGCATGCAAAGTCACTACCACGGAGACTATGGACCGAAGAACTTAATTGTGCAACATACATCCAAAACATATCTCCTCGTAGATCTATCAAGGATAAGACCCCCTACGAGGCTTGGAGCAGCCTCAAACCGAAAGTGACCCACTTTCACATTTTTGGTTCACGTGCATGGGCCCGGATTCCCTGTGAAAAGAGGAAGGCACTTGATCCACAGAGCACTGAGTGAATTTTTGTTGTATACCCTAATGGTGTGAAGAGATATCGTCTCATTGATCTTTCCTCAGACCAGCTCATCATTGAGTGTAGTTTCCAATTCAAGGAAATTGTCTCGCATGCACCTCAACAGCTACATGCAGACACCTTCATTCCTCCACCTGTCTGAGATGATGAGCATGCACATGTCGACACTTCTTTAAGTGAGAGTTCTGATTCAGAGGAATCAAATGATTCAGATTAAGAGTCAGTATAGTCAGATGCAGAGTCAGAGCATCCAGATGCAGTTGCAGAGCTAGACCAGATGCCCAAGTGGGCACAGACTACTCTTCAAGATGCAGGGGATCTCGTTAGTGATCCAGCAGATACTAGGAGGACTCGATCTAATTTCGAGGAGAATCCTGTTGCACTCACTGCCACTGAACCATTTCCCTCCAGGCATCTTTTCTTGGTTCATTCTTTCGATCCACAGTCTTATGGCGAGGCTGCTGGAAATCCCTTTTGGGAATCCGCCATGCAAGAGGAGTACAACTCCCTCCTCAAGAACCAGACTTGGGATCTGGTTCCCTTTCCTTCTGGGATGAAAATTGTCATATGCAGATGGGTCTACAGGACCAAGAGCATAGTGGATGGACAGATCATCATATACAAAGCCAGGCTTTTCGCCAAAGGCTTTCAGCAAGTTCATGGTATTGACTATGATGGGACCTTCGCTCCAGTAGCGAAGATGGATTCCATACGATTGGCACTTGCCATTGTGGAAGCTAAGGGATGGGAAGTTCATCAAATGGATGTGAAGAATGCATTTCTTCATGGTGATCTCTCTAAGGAGATCTACATGGATCATCCCCAAGGATTTATGCAGGACTCATCTTTGGTCTGTCGACTAAAGAAGTCATTTATGGCCTCAAACAGGCTCTGAGGGCATGGTATGCCAAGATAGACTCATACCTATTGTCACATAACTTTGTACATTGTAAATTAGACCCGAATGTTTACATGCTCAGGATGACTGATTCACTTCTACTTTTAGTCTTGTATGTCGATGATTTGTTGATCACTGGTTGCTCGACTTTAGCGATTGTTGCAGTCAAGAGGATTCTTCATGACAGGTTTTTTATGACGGACATGGGTCCACTACACTTCTTCCTTTGACTTAAGATCCGTCAGGATGCATCAGGCATCAAACTGTCTCAAGCCAAGTATGCATGAGATGCAAGATACTAGATATATAAAATATCCAGAACATAAATAAAATGCTAGAAATGGCAGAATAATAGTAAAATATCCAGAATAATATCCACAGTAACACAGAAATGATATAAGAACAGCAATAGAAATAACACTTTGATTCAGAAAGTAATGTTCACGATCCTTTTCGAGGGGGCAACCTCCAATCGAGCAGCGCTCTATTACAATAATCTCCAAGATAGGGTTTTCATACCCTAGACCCTTATTTATACAAAATGTCTATCAAGAGAAGCATCTAGAGGAAGATCCTTCTAGAAGCGGAAGCTTCCATTAGGTATTCTTACATCCGCCTTATTCTACTTTATTGAAAGGCCTTATTAATATTGACCTTTATTACATCCGAATATATTAATCTACCTATGTGCGGGATAGGACCCTAACATGTCCGCCCCCTTAAAAACAGCCTTGTCCTCAAGGCTTGAGATGAGGAAATTGCTACATAATGGTAGCTGGTTCCCAAGTGGCATCTGCTGGATTCGTATCTTTCCACTGGACTATCACTTCCTTGATGGTTCACTGATGCAGGCGATGCTCATGCTAGTCCAAAACTGCTTTTGGTTGTAGCCAAATGGATCCTTCTTCAGCTAACTCAGGAAGGTTGGTTTGAATTTGGCACCGAGTTCCAATCACCTTCTTTAAGCATGAAACATGGAAAACTAGATGTAGCTTCAACTAACTGGGTAGAGCTAACTGATATACGACTTGTCCCACATGTTTGAGAACTGTATAAGGACCATAAAATTTGTGCACTAGATTCTGACAATGCTCGGCTTTGAGGGAAGTTTGCTTGTATGGTTGCAGTCGCAGAAACACCTAGTCCCCTTCTGCAAATTGACGTTCAGAGCGACCTTGATATGCTTGTTGCTTCATGCAATTTTGTTTCATGACCAAGTTCTATTTAAGGGTATGACGAATATCCTCTCGAACTGTAAGTGTTTGGTTAACTGCCTAGACCTTCAAGGTACCTGGTAAGTATGAGAGAACTGAAGGTGGCTTCTGTCCATATACTGCTTCAAAAGGATTCATGCGAGTAGCTATATGGTAGGAAGTGTTGTACCACCATTCGGCTAGGGGTAGCCATTGAACCCACTGATGTTGTTTTTCAAAAGAAAAACACCTCAGATATGTTTCCAAACAGTTGTTGACAACTTACGGTTGACCATCAGTCTGGGGATGATAAGTTGTGCTGAGATGCAAATGGGTGCCCTGGAGCTTAAACAGTTCTTGCCAAAAATTGCTTGTGAAAGTTGGGTCACGATCAGAAACAATAGAGTGCGGCATGCCATGAAGCTTGAAGACCGTCCATGAAAAGTTGAGCCACCGTGGATGCAGTAAATGGGTGTTGAAGAGAACAGAAATGTGAATACTTGGAAAGGCGATCCACAACCACCATTATGACTGATTTATTCCCTGATTTGGGTAGGCCGGTAATAAATTCCATAGAGATATCCTTCCAAATAGATGGTGGAATCGGAAGTGGTTGTAGTGTGCCCAGATATTTGACTATTTCTCCCCTGTTGTGTTGACACACCTCACATTCAGCTACAAAATTACGGATGTCCTATTTCATACCATCCCAGAAAAAGAACGTTTGACTCTGTCATATGTTTTGGTGAACCATGAGTGCCCCACTGTGGGTGTAGCATGAAGCTCAGAAAGCACCGTGGATTTAAACTTTGATTATTTACTTAAATACAAATGTCCTTTGTATCGAAGCTCAGCCTGTAGCCAAGAGTACCCTGGGGGAGTCGTAGCCTTGTTGGATCAGATACGAACTTTTGGGGTCTTGAAGCCATTCATGTCACACAGCTTGGAGCCAATCAGGTACAATGAAGGAAAGAGAAAAAAGGGATCCTTCTTCTTCATATTTTCAGGATAGTGCATCTGCCACTACATTGTCTTTGCCCTTCTTGTAAATGATCTCATAATCATAACCAAAGAGCTTAGTCACCCATTTTTGTTGCTCTTGGGAGGAAATGTGTTTTTTTAGAAAGTACTTGAGGATTTGATGGTCGGTCTTGATTTGGAAGCGTTGCCCCAAGAGATAAGGACGCTATAGCTCAATAGCATGCAGAATAGCCAACATTTCCTTTTCATAAATGGGTTTGCCCAGATTCCTTTCAAACAGTTGCTTGCTAGTGAAGGCCAAAGGTTGACCCTCTTGCATAAGGATAGTGTTGATTCCTTTCCCTGAGGCATCACATTCCAACACAAAGGTCTTTGTGAAATCAGGAAGGGCCAGAACCGGAGTAATGCACATGGTCGTCTTCAAGGTTTGAAAAGCTTGAGCAGTGGATGGAGTCCAAGTGAAAGCGTTCTTTTTTAGGAGAGCAGTGAGTGGTGCTGCAATCTTTCCATAGTTCTTAACAAACTTGCGATAATACCTTGTTAAGCCCAGAAATCCACGCAAGCTTTCGACAGTCTTTGGGTTCAACCAATCTTGCATAGCTTCAATATTTTTCAGATCCACCTTGATGCCATCCTTTCCAACCAGATGACCCAAGTATTCTACTTCTAAGGCACCAAAATCACATTTAGACTGTTTCAGGAAAAGTTGGTGCTTGGAGAGGAGATGGAGAACTTGATCCACATGAGTAAGATGGTCGGTCTAGGTTTTTCTCTAGATGAGGATATCATCAAATAAAACTAAGACAAAATGACGGAGAAAGGGATGGAAGACATGATTCATGAGGCTTTGGGAGGTGGAGGGAGAATTACACAAGCCAAAGGGCATGACCAAAAACTCATAGTGGCCCTCATGAGTGTGAAAGGCCATCTTGGGAATGTCTTCCTCTTTCATACATATCTGGTGATAGCCCAAGTGAATATCAAGTTTAGTAAAGAATTGGGCGCCACTCAATTCATCCAGGAGGTCATCAATGACTGGAATGGGAAATTTGTCTTTGATGGTCAGTTTGTTGAGGGCACGGAAGTCAGGACACATTCTCCAAGAACCTTCTTTCTTCAAGACCATGACTACAGGAGAGGAGTAAGGGCTCGTACTAGGGCGTATAACGCCTGCATTAAGGAGTTCCTAGACCATTTTCTCAATTTCATTTTTTTGTGAGAAGGGGTGGCGATATGGACGGATATTGGGAGGGAGGCTTTCGGGTACAAGGGGAATGGAATGATCATGAACACCACAGGAAGGAGGGAGGCCTTGGGGAGTGGAAAATACCCTTTGATGTTTAGAAAGGAGAGCTTGGAGGTCATGCGGCACCAGGGGTGTTTATGTTGCTTTAATGGCATGGAGTTGGGCAATGACACCAGAGTGACCTTTTTTAAGCATCTTTTCCATGCGATGGGAACTAATGACCTCAGGTGAACCAGCGGTGATGCCCTGGAATTTATATTGGTGGCCTTCTTGGTCAAAATGCATGGTTAATGCCTTAAAATCCATGATAATGGGACCCAAAGTTCATAGCCAGTCGGCACCCAACACAATGTCACAACCACCCATGTCGATAGCAAACATATGGGATTTGAGGTGGTAGTCACCGATTTGGAGACGCACATTTTCACAGAACCCTCCACATTTCATGGAACCACCATTGGCAATCATGATTTGGAAATTATTGACAGCATGGATGTATCAATGAGTTTCTTGGGCAATGCGATGATGAATAAAATTATGGGTGCTTCCACTATCAACCAGAATGATGACCTTCTGATGCTTGATGTAACCAATTAACTTGAGGGTTTGGGGAGCGGAAAAACTAGTGAGAGCATTGAGGGAAATGAGAGGTTCTACTTCGAGAGGATCTGAGGGAGGGGTTATGTCAGTGATTTCAGGTGACTCGGACACAAGGGGAGTTTCAGCATCCTCTTCTGAAATGTCCTCAGAGATGGCCATAAAAATATTTTGTTCCTTACACTTGTGGCTCGAGAAATATTTTTCATCACAGTTATAACAAAGGCCTTTGAGTTGGCATTCAGCCATTTCAACCCTGGTCAATTTTTGGATTTTTAGTGGGGTGGAGGGAGTAGTGGGAGTGATGGGTTTAGGGTGAGGGATAAAGGAGGGTTTTCGGTTTTGAGATGATACCACCTGTTGTGCTTCTTTAGCCCTTTTTGTAGCCTCCACCCAAGTCGAGGGTCGAGCCATGAGGACATGGGCCCGAATCTCCTCCTTGAGGCCACTAATAAAACATTCTCGAAAGAAAGCATCAGTCATGCCTTCTATTCGAAAAGTCAGGCGTTCAAAGGCAGCTATGAAGTCTTCTATTGTTCCAGATTGCTTCAACTTTGTCAAACAGCCCAAATGGTTGGTGTCTGTGTCAAAGCGTTCATAAAGCTCAGTCACAAATTGGGTCCAAGCAATATACCCTTGATGGGAAGTTTTTCTCCATTGCCACCATTTCCAACGTTCTTGATTTAGATGGAGAACACCATACCGGAGTTTGGCCAAGTCATCGGTAATGCCATATAAATAGAAATAATGTTCCATTTGGGTTACGCAACCGGTGGGGTCCGAGCCATCAAATTTGGTTACGTTCACCCGCAGAAGGCGTATGTCACGTTGAAAGTGATGGGACTGAAAGGTATGGGAATGGGAGGAAGTTTCTCCTTCATTCTTTGGATGTGCTTCGGAGAAATGGCCATTTGTAGGGATCTTCAGTTTGGTGCAGAGTGATGCAAAGACAGATTCAAGTTGGGTGGTAAGTTCTTGTTTGACTTTCTCCATTGAGGACTTCATGGTTTTATTTATGGTAGCATTGATGGATGAATCGATGGAGGCAACAGTAGCACTGAGTTGTTTTACTTCTTTTTGGTTTTCTAGGAAACCGGATTGCATGGTGTTGAAGCGAGCTTCCAGGTCTTGGCTACGGGTATGGGCCATGAAGATGGGTGAACTGAAAAGGGGTGGGTGGGGTCAAAAATTTTGTCTAAAAATGATATGGCTGAAAGTGACAAGGGCGGAGAGATGAATCCAATGGAATAGGTCTCAAATGGAATGGGCAAAAAAATTTGTTTTTTTTTTTTTTTTTTTACACCTGTGGAGTTATACTCCGGTCTGAAGAATACTGCAGTAATGAAATCCCCAAATGTTTAACCATAAAGATATGTGTATTTACTTGGCAACCCGAACACAGTTGCACGGCAATAGATTTGGTCTGTTTTTAATTCGTTTATGTTTCTGTCCCCGAAGGGTTAGGTATTCAAGTGTTCTACAGACAAGGGTTTGCCCTGTGCTATAGCTCTCTGATATACGTGTGGGGTCCAACAGTAGTACTCAGCCCAATATCTCAGGGCACTAACTAAGGAGGATAGACTGTACCCATAGCCGTACTACCCAACTACACAGGTACTAGAGAGTATCTTCCTGAGTGATGTTCTCGGTGACACTATAGCAGTTCAGCGGCTGATAGGTTTATCTAAAGAGGGCTTCAGGAAATCTAGGCTGATCCATACATAGGTGTTGTCTGATGCGCTACCACTCGAAGGGGTACCAACAGGGGTTACAAGGGTGGCCAACATATGTGCGCTTAAGAACCACTTGTATTTCCTGCGTGTATGAATCCCTCAACCGTGGGTTTATGCGTGTAACGACAGATCTTTGTGGTTTAAAGACGTAGGAATACGTCTCTACCTTGAAAAAAAAATCCCACAATTTCTACCAAGGAAAGTGCTCCGATACCACTTGCAAGATACCAGATATATAAAATATACAGAACAGAAATAAAATGCTAGAAATGGCATAATAACAATAAAATATCCAGAATAATCTCCACAATAACATAGAAATGATATAAGAACAGCAATAGAAATAACAGTTTGATTCAGAAAGAAATGTTCATGGGCCTCTTCGAGGGGGAAACCTCCAATTGAGCAGCGCTCTGTTACAATAATCTCCAAGCTAGGGTTTTCATACCCTCGACCCTTATTTATACAAAATGTATATCAAGAGAAGCACCTAGAGGAAGATCCTTCTAGAAGAGGAAGCTTCTATTAGGTCTTCTTACATCCGCCTTATTCTATTTTATTGAAAGGCCTTATTAATATTGACCTTTATTACATCTGAATATATTAATCTACATATGTGCGAGTTAGGATCCTAACACGAGATCTCCTTGAGATATTTCACATGACAGACTACAAGTCTGCTCTAACTCCTTTCCTATCAGGCATCAAACTTGAGGATGGCAGGGATACTCCACTGGTTGACATCACAATGTATAGACAACTAGTGGGGAGCCTGTTGTATCTCAGACACTCCAAACCAGACCTCTCATATGCAGTTGGCGCAGTTTCCAGGTTCATGCAAGAACCGCATGAGCTGCATTGGAAAGTTGCAAAGTGTATCATTCGATACGTACAGGGCACCATCACCTTTTGGATTCATTATGCAACAGACTCTACATTATATCTCATTGGTTTTACTGATTCCGACTGGGCTAGAGATAGCATTGATCGAAATTCCACATCTGGTTACTCACTCAGTCTTGGTTTTGGGCCTATCTGTTGGTCGAGAAAGAAGCAAGATTTCATTGCTCTATCTTCAGCCAAGGCAGAGTACAGAGGGGTAGTTAACATAACCATTCAGGATATGTGGCTACAACATTTTCTGACTGAGTTGGGCATTCAGTTTCATTGGCCGATCGTCATCTCGTGTGGCAAACAGAGCACTCTGAAGTTCTGGAGAGATCAAGTTCAGAGGTATGGGACGAAGCACATCAATATCCACATGCACTACATCTGGGACTTAGTACACGAGGGGATCATCAACTTACAGTTATTTCCTTCAGCAGAATAGACGGAAGACATTTTCACCAAGACCTTCACTGAGCAGAAATTACATTCTCTGCAAGGTCGTCTTGGAGTGAAGGACACAGTTGCCTAGCAACTGTAGTTCTTATTTTTACATACATTGTACCTTGAGGGGGGGGTTTCCCAAGAGGTTTTCTCTCTTTCCTCACTTATTTTCAGTGTATCTTTTGTACTTGGGTACCTAACATGGCCTCGTTGCCGGGACCCAATCTTTATTTTCACCATAGTGATGTTCAGGGGGGGTGTTGGAGTTATTTCACACACACCTAGGATTTCTTTTTCCTAAGGTTTTTATTTGTTTATTAGTCATAATTAGTCATTATCCAATATCCTATATTTAGGGGAGAATATTCTACCTGGAGAATCTTCTCTTTCAGTTGACACTTCAGTTTGACTAGTTGAGTTGAGTTTAGATGTTGCATTGGGATCATCACCATGCAACATTGGGATCATCACCATGATAATTTGTCCTTGTATTGGTATCATTACCAAAGTGGTGCATTAGCCTTGATTCCCTAAGTTAACTCCTCACTACTTTGTGTTCAGTCAGTTAATTGAAGACTAGTTGCCTAGTTAACTCAACTAGGTGGTAGTTCACTCACGTAACTCCCTAAGAGACTAGAATAGGTGGAAGTTCACTCCCGTAACTGCTGGTGTGTGTCCATATCACTCGATACCACCACTATGGTGACTTGGTTCACCTCAATTCGAACTCATTGAGTTATACAAAGTATATCATGTGTAAATTATTCATTATTCACAATGGTTAATGAGAATTCTTTTATTCTTTCTCTCCTTCTTATTCTTTTTCCAATTCTATCTGCAAATGTTTGTATCGTTGTTTAGATAGATCTATTCTGTGCAGGTTCAACACATTTACATGGTTGTCTAACTCAGGTGCATCTTTTCATATGACTCCCCACAAGGAGTGGTTCTGTGAATATGAAATGTATGATGGAGGTAATGTTTTCCTAGGTGATGACTCGACAACCAGAATCATAGGACGAGGAAAAGTCAAGTTGAGGCTCATAGATGGAAGGATTAGAACACTACTTGGTGTTCTGCACATCCCAGGATTGTCTAGAAATTTTATTTATGTAAGAAAAATGGATGATGCAGGGGTAAAAACAATATTTGAAAAGGAAACATGCATGATGGTTCGAGGAGAAATGGTGTTGTTGAAGGGATTTCAGTTTGGAACTCTGTATAAGATGCAAGGAAGCACTATTAGTGATGGGTTTAATAGTTCCATTGTTCTTGATATTAGAGTTGAAGAAGAAAGAACTCCTACAGTATCTGGAGAAAATTTTATGCTATGGAATCAAAGACTGGGGCATATTGGAGAGAAGGGTCTTCGACTACTACATCGTAAAGGTATGGTTGAAGGTATGTCTAACTTCTCTCTGGATTTTGATTTCTGTGAACATTGTGTATATGGGAATAAGAATCATATAAGATTCCACTCTGGTGCAACAAGGGCAGAAGGAGTTTTACAGCTAGTTCACAGTGATGTGTTTGGACGGGTGTCGGGTCCATCATTCAGAAAATATGTGCACTATGTCTCATTTATAGATGACTTCTCGAGGAATACATGGATATATTTCCTTAGGAAGTGTTGGGCTCGAAATATTTCATATCTTATAACATGTAAACCTTCCATTCATAATTTATATTCTCGCACTCTTGATACATTCTATAGCCATTATCCTGCCACTTACCACTAATTACATTCATTCTACCTTGTGGTTAAATATTATTTTTTCTTGTAATTTTAAGTGATTAAAGAAGTTTTTAACATGATTTTATCGATGATGGTTTAATCCTATGTTTCTATGTCCAAGCAACATGTCCTTGTTCCAGTACCTATATTGTTCCTATACATGCATTGTCCTTGTTCTGGTACATGTATTGTTCCTGTTCCGGTACCATCACAGTCATCTGGTACATACGCTCATCCAATATTCACACTCCAATTCATTCAATATTAGAAGGTTCTAAATTAATCCGGTACCTGCGCTCATCTGGTACCAGTGTTTCTTTGTCACATGTTCTCATCCGGTACTGGCATCCTATAGGTATCTAGTACTAGATATAGTTCGAAAATTTGGAATGCATCTAGAGTAAACTCAGGGACATGGGTTTTGTCCAGAGTGACGTCGACATGGGAAAATGTGTGTCATAATTCACCTAGGTTGCACGTGTGGACCTCCAGCTCAACGGGAATGATTATGCAAAAATTAGTAAAAATCTCAAACTGCCAACTTGTGCCTCGATTTTTGTGCAAATGGTATCATATCTAGAAATTCTACGATATGGGTTTTGTCTAGAATATGGAAATTTAAGAAAAACGCTAGTTTTTTTTTCAAAATTAAAAATAGTTTAAGAGTTATAGGTGGATCTTCAACTCGAATCTGCCCAAATTGATGAAAAACCCATATTTTTGGGGTTTCATTCCAAAAATTGTAAAATTGGTTTAAACCAAAATCTGAGTTGGGGAATTTGGTTTTATCCATTCCTCCACAGATTTCATGTATAAATAAGCCTCATAGGGATGTGAGAAGTATCCAATTGTCAATATGATCATTCTTTTGTAATGGAGGTCCATGTAATAGAGGAAAACGGTTATGATGCCATTGTTGTAATTTGAGCTTGAATATCAATAGATGAAAGATGACTGATTTCAGATTAGTTGATCCGGATTTTATGAATAGAACGAATTGAATACAGATTATTAACAAGTGCTTAACACAAAATAACAGAGATACAGTAAAACTGGTTTTCTATTCAATAACGAAATAAGCTGAAACTGTAAAATGCAGTGGAAACAAGCTTGCTGGAATGGTGGTGGCTTATCTCTGAGAAGAGATGTGACGGCAACGCGCATTCGCAAGAAGAAGGTTACAATGAGGCTCTGAAGGCCTTTTTACAATAAGAAAGAATTCCAAAAACCCTAGACATCCAAAAACCTAACCCTAGGAGATGAAACGTCAAAAGTCATGTGGGCCCTGTTTGGGTAAGCTAGTACATCAACTTCCCGGGGTCGTAACTTTTGTATACAATCTCCGTTTTAGGCGTGTGATAGACCGTTGAAAAGGTAGCGCCGAGGAGATTCATTTTATGGGCTCAATCATGCCTTTGGATATCATTGAGGAGATCGATACCGAAAAACCTTCATTTAGGTCCTCAAAATGGCCCCGGAAGTAAAAACTGCTAAAAATAGTAAATTGCCAAAAATGTCATAAAACTATTTTGACCCGGTTGGAAAAGGTGGGTGTCCAATGATATCCATCTGGATCAATCCTCCCTCCTTAGGAAGCAATGGTCTCCATTTCATTGAGGTCCCCCATTAGATGAGGAAATTTCTGCTGAATTTGGCCCCAGGTGAGCCACTTGCCTTGGTGCAGGAGCTGCCCTGCTTTGACGAATCGATAAAGTTGGATCCTTTGTTGTCGAGTTCCCTTGATCTATATATCCACAATCTGATCATTTGATGCCTGTTGTATGCAGTCGGGGTTGAGCTCTATTGGTGTCATTTGTTCTGCTACTTCTGAGGTGTCCAATAATGGTGGGAAATAAGGGCGAAGGAGATCCACGTTGAACACTGGATGCAGGCCAAGGAAAGGAGGAATGTTGGGATCAAAATAATTATCCCCCATAGCCTTGGTGATAGTGTATGGTCCATAACGGAGTGGGCGAAGCTTCCAATGGGGTCCTGTAAGGCATTCTTTCTGCAAGTGCAACCAAACTTTGTCGCCCACCTGAAACTTATGCGGCACCCGATGTTGATCATGGCGCTATTTGTACTTATCATTGGACTTCTATAGGATATCCTGAACCTGTTGGTGGATGTGCGAGATCTTCTCAATGAACCAGGTGGCTTTGTCAGCTTCAATTGGAGCAAGAGATGAGTCAGTCGAGGTGACCGCAAGGGGAAGTGAAACATCTATGGGACCCAATGGTTGGAATCCAAACCCCACTTGAAAGGGGTTGTGGTCGGCTGAGCTATGAAAGGCTCGGTTGTAGCTATGATGGACATAAGGAAGTATCTCATCCCATGTGTGAGGATTCTTTGAATTATACATGCGAAGGATATGCACAATCATTCGATTTACAACCTCGGTTTGGCCATCTGTCTGGGGGTGGAAGGTCGTGGATTTGGTGAGCTTGGTGTCCAACAGTGACCAGAGGATCGACCAGAATGTGCTGAGAAATCGACTATCCCGATCTGAGACAATGGTTTGTGGGATTCCAAAATGTACCCAGACTCATTCAAAGAAGAGCTTGGCAGTGACCTCTTATGTGATGCTCTTCTTGCAGGCAACCATAATCGCCATCTTAGAAAAGCGATCAACAACCACAAAAACACAGTCATTTCCCCGCTTGGTGGATGGGAGGCCCAACATGTAGTCCATTGAAATGGATTCCCATGCCCTGTCAGGAGTAGGAAGAGGGGTGTACAAGCCATGTTTCTTAGTGGTCGGTTTGGCAATAGCATAGGCAGTGCAAGACCTGATATACTTGTCGACCTCCTGTCAAAGTTTCGGCCAGTAGAAATGTTTCTGTAGCATCGCCACTGTCTTTTCGACACCGAAGTGTCCTGCCACCCTACTGTAGTGGGCTTCCTAGATCAGCTTCACTCGCTCGCTTGCTGGAACATAGATATGGCCCAGACGACACAAAAACCCATCCTGAAGATGGAAATTATCGACAACTGCTTTTGCACCCAACATTTGGTAGGTGGTGGCGAAGTCAGGGTCTGTCTCATAGAGTTGGGGCCATCCTGATGTCTCATGGCTGTAAGAGTCTAGCACCGTGCTGAGTACCGCGACTGGCGATCTTCTGAGGCAATCAGCGACGCGATTGGTGCTTCCTGTTTTATACTTGATGTTGAGGTGGAATTGATACAAGTATGTGGACCACTTTTGATGGCGGTCATTTTGCAATTTTCCCTGTGTCTGCATGAACTGCAGTGACTTATGTTCAGTGTGGATGACTGTCTCCTTCCCAAGAATGTAATATCTTCATTGGCGACATGCTTGCACAATGGAGTACATTTCTTTGTCGTAAGTAGGGTACTTACGGATAGTATCTGACAGTATCTCACTATGATAGGCCACGGGGTGGCCGTGCTAAGTGAGAATGGCACCCATGGCATAGTCTAAAGCATTTATCTCGATCTCAAAGGGATTCTACAGGTCTGGTACTGAAAGTATTGGGGTTGAGCACAAGAGTTGCTTCAAATCATTGAACGCTTGTTGTTGGGACCGGCCCCACGCAAATTTCGCCTTACCACCACCCCTGTTTATTTGGCTGAGGGCCCATGCAATATGGGAGAAACCTAACACGAACCTACGGTAGAAATTAGCAAGTCCCAAGAAGCTTCGAAGCTCAATGAGTGTTGTTGGGGCTGGCCAGTCACGGATGACTTGGATCTTGGCTGGATCCACATGTACACCATGTTGATCAATGATGTAGCCCAGGTAATGGACCTTGTCCATGCCGAAGGAGCATTTTTCCAGGTTGGCGTATATCTTGTTCTATCGCAGGGTGTGCAGAACCTATTGAATATGCTGCAAGTGTTCGTCCCAAGTCTTTATGTAAATTAGAATGTCATCCAGATACACCACTACAAAAGTATTGGTGAATGGTCGCAGGATATCGTCCTTCATCCTCATGAAAGTGGCTGGAGCATTTGTCAAACCAAAGGGCATGACCAACCATTCAAAAATTCCTTCCTTTGACTTGAAGGCGGTCTTCCATACATCTATATGTTCTATCGGGACCTGGTGGTAGCCAGACTTCAGATCAATCTTACTGAAGTAGTTGTCCCTCGTGATTTGATCAAGGAGGTCATCGATTCGGGGAATTAGGTACCGGTTTCTGACAGTGATTTTATTCAGAGCCCGATAATCAATACAGAGTTGTCAGGTTCCATCTTTCTTCTGTACCAACACGATTGGGCTCCTGCAAGGTGATGAGCTAGGGCATATGTGCCCCTTGTGGAGCAGTTCTTGGATCTGTCTCTTGATCTCGTCATTCTCTAACAAAGAGAAAAAATAGACTGTCCCATTGGGCAGTGATTTTCTGGGGGTCAGATTGATGGGGTGCTTGACCTAGTAGTTCAGAGGTACCCCTATAAGTGAGGAGAATATATCTGAGTATTCTTCCACGACCTTATCTACTTGCTTCTACTGTGTGGAGAGGTTGGCCGCAGAGACCCTAGATGTGGTTGCGATCTTTCTCTTATTCTGAGAGTGAATCAAGAAGAATACAAACTTCCCCGTCTGAGAGATGACCTTCCTTCATTGCTTAGAAAAGATCAAGGAAATAGCACTAGGTGGGACTGCCTCGGGTATCCTGTACAATTTCCTGTTCAAAGTAATAATAACACTACGAGGCCTAGACTCATATACAGCATGACGTTTCCATAAATAAGGTTGGCCCAAAAGAACATCACAAACTTCAAGAGGAGCAACATCACACAATACCTCGTCTTTGAAGGGCTTGATGCCATACGACATTCGACACTGTTGGCCAACGCGGAGATCGCTTCCTTGGCGGAGCCATCCAATTGTGTAGGGTTGTGTTGGGTCCCAACAAATCCCCCTATATTTTTACAAAATTTAAAGGGCCCCTATTAGAATATTGATAATTATAATGAGCTACAGAATCAACTTTTTCTTATAGTTTGGCTTGCTTTGAGACAAACTTAAGACATTCGCTTTAGTATGAGACATTTATTACAAGAGTATATGTCAAAAGTTATAAACGAGCATAAAAATCTCAATTTAAACAAAAACATTAATTTTTATTAAATGTTTACGTTCGTTTAAATTATGATTGTGTGTTCATTCTTTTGCTCATTAGCAAGTTTGACTATTTTTAATAATGTGTTCAATACTTCATCAAATTTTATCTTGGTTGATTTCTCATTTTCATGAAATCATTTAGTGATGTTAATTAATTAAATTCTTTTTGCAACTCATTTCAAAATAATAATAATAAAAGAATTATCTATCATTTTTTTGATTTTGTAAAAACCTAAAATTAATATTTTTTCTTCATTAACTTGAAGCTTCTAGATTATATTTGAAAACAAATTATAAATAATGTTTGTTTATAAGTTATAGTTAGTTTAAATTCATTTTTTATTTTTCTAGATTTTGTTTTATTCTCAATTTTTA
>ML799051.1:22164-38392 GCA_009831015.1 Picea engelmannii | reverse complement strand
TTTCATACTGTTAAATGTTATATGTTGCCCATAATTTCTTATTCCATTTTTTATGTGTGATCAATCAATCATTTGATTATTATGGAATTTATTTCTAATGTTAAATGATGGATAATATCAATACCCAGAATTGAGTTTTATTTTGTTCTTAAATATTGATTATCTTAAGATCACACAATCTTTAATTAGTTGTCTTACTGTTGTTATTAATTTAATCAAATATCAAATACTTCTTTGAATGTATTCTGGAAGTGCCAGTATTATTCTGTTATAGGTTTCCCTTAACAACAGTACAGGCAGGAGATCATACAACACAGAAAGATAAATACCAGTTTTGTCGATTAGCGATAGGTTATTATGTGTGTTATTTAATTAAGTTGCTTATGAATGAAATAATGAATGTATGGTTCAGCTTTGACTATCTACATGTTCATGTTTCATTAACGTTTTTGCAAGATTCTTTAAATTTATAAAAGAAAAACAATAAATATTTTTATGTGCTTTCTTTATCTGTTTCCTAGAAGCAATCATTTTTCCATTGATTTTCATAAGTTTTGATTAAAACTTGCATCTTGTAAATCATGTAAATAAAAGAGACTTGTATATATTCAACTTAAATACAACTACTACAGTTACATTAGAACATATGTACATATATATATATATATATATATATATATATATATATATATATATATATATATATATATATATATATATATAATGTTTAGTAATTATTTAGTTATTTCTCTCTTTTATTCATTTCTTTTAGGATTTTTAGATTGGGTAACGGAGCCATTAAACCAGTCAGAATGAGTTACACCAAACGGCTTGGGTTATTTATACAACCTCCGACCATATTCGCTCTTCCAATTGACGAACGGTCAATTTTTCCCGTCAACAGGTTGTGGGTGCGACGTTGTTCGCAGGGCTAGCCGCTTGACGACCTCTGCTGAGATGAGGTTCTTCTGGCTACCGCTGTCAACGATGAAGTGAAACAGGGTGCCTTTTACCCACATATGTGAATGGAAGAGGCGCTCTCCTTCTTCTGTCTCGTCTGGTTCACCAGGATGGATCTTGGTGGTAGAAACGGTGGCACTGGGTTCTACGTCAATGATCTATCTTCCCCTTTCTGGTTCTACTTCGAAGTCAGAATCTGCATCTGATTCAGAGGCTTTCACTTCGGCCACCAGCGACTGCTTTGAGCGACGGTCAGCAGTGTTATGCCAAGAGCTCTTATGGAAGTCGCACCACTTCCCGGTATCTTTCTTTGTCTTTCTGGTGTCCTTCTTTGCTTGCGGCTTGTACTAGATGTCTTGATATTGTCCATCTTTTCTCTGTCCTTTGTTCGGTGGGTTGGGGCCGCCCTTTCCTGGATTTTGTTGTGAGGGGTTCCCAAGCCCAAATTGCTGCGTCTTTTGTTTAAGCTTCTGCTCAATTTTGATGGCATATCGATAGGCCGCGCCCAAGGATGAGATGTCTAGAAATTCCATTTCAGTCTAGATGTATCTATGCAGAGCACCGCGATACTTGAGAACTAGATGTCGCTCTAAATATTTGATACCCAACTTGGTGCGTAAGGTATGGAAGATATTTGTGAAGTCTAGCACTGCTTGGTCTCTTTCTTGTCGTAGTGTGGTCCATTTGGTATATAGGTCGTCATAACTTCCGACAGGGTAGTATTGTTCCTTAATAGCATTCCTGAAGGATTCCCAGGTGGTCGTGACTAAATATAATGAGGTTTTCTCTGTTTCCTTTTTCTCACAGAAAGTTTCCCACCAATCTTTGACATGGGGAACGGCTTTGAGGAGCGCAAAAGTAATCTTTTCTCTATTCAAAAATTTATGAACAGAAAAATACCCTTCTAGTAGATTCAACCACTTGTCTATAGCATCTGCGTCTATCTGACCTTCAAATATAGGAATATCAAAGTTTATTTGTACCTTGAAGGGGGCGGCACCTCCGTTCGAAGAAGATGCATCGCCTATTGGTAGTCGTCGAAGGATTTGCGCGAAACTATCCATCATCTCGTCCCTCTGTTGCGTGAGGGATTCCTCAATCAACAATTTGAAAAGATCTCCTATCCTGTCATCTTTCTTTTATCCTGCCATGGGAGGTTGCTTGGGTGTGCGAGAGCTTCTGTCCTCAAGAGAAACAAGATCAAGACCCAACTCTTTGTACTCCGACCTCGTTGGGGACATGCATTAAGACGACAAGGAGCAGACCGCTCTGATACCACTGATTTGGATTTTATGAGCAAAATGAAATGAATACAGATTATTAATAGGTGCTTAAAACAAAATTACAGAGATACAGTAAAACTGGTTTTCTATTCAATAACGAAATAAGATGAAACTGTAAAATGCAGCGGAAACAAGCTTGTTGGAATGGTGGCGGCTTATCTCTGAGAAGAGATGTGACAACAGCGCGCATTCGCAAAAAGAAGGTTAAAATGAGGCTCTGAAGGAATTTTTACAATAAGCAATAATGCCAAAAACCCTAGACATCAAAAAACCTAACCCTAGGAGATGAAACGCCAAAAGTCATGTGGGCCCTGTTTGGGTAAGCTAGTACATCAACTTCCCGGGGTCGTAACTTTTTCATACGATCTCTGTTTTAGGTGTGTGATAGCCCGTTGGAAAGGTATCGCCAAGGAGATTCATTTTGTGGGATCAATCATGCATTTTTCTATTATTGAGGAGCTCGATACTGAAAAACCTTCATTTAGGCCCTCAAAATGGCCCCGGAAGTAAAAACTGCTAAAAATAGTAAATTGCCAAAAATGTCAGAAAATTGTTTTGAGCCAGTTGGAAAAGGTGGGTGGCCACCGATATCCATCTGGATCATTTGTGGTGCATCCTTAGGTTTTCATCTGAAGTGTCTCTAGCAGAAATTTTCAGCTTGGGAGGGCCCCTCAAAATTGGTAATGTCCTGCTCATTTATATTTGTTTGTTAGATTTGTTTAATTTATTTGTATGTGTATGTTAGTTTACCTCTGTGTGAGAGATTTTTGTTCCATTGTTAATTGATTCATAGATTATATGTTCTATTCAGTTTTCTAATTGATTTATGTTAATTTTATTTATTGGTTACCTCAGACTTTGATTTTTCTTAGTGTGGTAGATCTGCGTAGATGAATTTTTAAACTTGCATTCCTTTGGTTCATAAAAACTATGAAATATTTGATTGCTTGATTTCATTTTTTGTACTATAGATAATTCTCAGCTCCCATTTGCTTATATAAATTCATTATTTCTTTTCATGCTCAATAAATTGTCGATCACATGGTTTTGTTTTAGTATTTCATATTGTTTGGCTTCTTATTACAAGCTTGTAATTTTACTCACCAAACGACAGACTAAGGGTCTAACTCGTGAGATATGGTCTCCCCGTGATGGTATTCATCCCAAGGTTTTAGTTTATTTCATGTCACTTGAATTAATTTTCGTTTGCTTGTTTCTTTTATTGCATTTAAGGGTGGATCCACTATAGGAAATAATCATTGAAGGACATAAAACTTAAGTAAGCTACTCACGATTAATCACATGAACATCACTCGGAGTGCATGAAAGACTGTGATCTAAGCATTTATAGAACTAAGTTATTTCTATTTCCTACAGTTTGTTTACTTTTCTCAGTTTGTTCATATTTTCGTCGGCTTCAGATTAGGCTAGACTAGGCTCCAATCCTGCATTTCATGTGCTTGCACCTTGAAGCTTATGAACCCCGGCTGATAATTTAATATGGAAATTAATAGTGCATATATTTAGCCCCACATTTTTGGCTCCATTGTCGGGGAGGTGCTAAAGGGATTAGAGCATAGGTAGGTTTTTTTTATTTCTCCAAATCCTTGACTATTCCTTTCATGGAAGTGTGTTTCTTTTCATGAAAGTGTGTTTATTTTCGTGCAAGTGTGATGTGTGTTTAAGGACTACCTAAGGGTGGAGAGAATATGGTAAGATGTGAGAGGAGAGCACATGCATCCACTTTAGTGGGGTTTCTCCAAAGTTAGGTTTTCCTCTTCCTTTTAGTAGTTAGAATTTTTGTTTTATTAGCATTTTTTATGTATGAGAAGAGAAGCTAACTTGTGTGAATAGATAACTTGGTGAAAGCAGGGTTCTCATAGCATGGTGGCACTTCGAGTATATAATTGGTTTTCTTACAGTTTCTTTTAGTTTGCTTCTCTTTATTTCTTTAGGATTTTTGTTTTAAAAAAGGACACTGTAAGAACCCCCCCTCTACACTAATCCATGTGTGAAACATGACCATCAACCAGCAACAAGGACTAAAATATGATCAAGAGTTTGCAAGAACTATCTCCATCCTAGAAGTAGTTTGGATCTCAATCTCTACCTCGCGGAAAGAACAAATATTGATATCAGTCAATAACCTACCTACCTCTCCAGAAGTCATAGAAAAATAAGATTTCCATGAGATACATCTGCAAGAATATTTAGAAGCCTCCTTTAATTACCCTTTCCAACCTATAGATGAGATTGAAGAATCATTCAATGGAGAGAAACTACTAGAACCTGAGATCGAGGAGTTCTTGACATGCATATCCCAAGATCCAGTATGCATCCAAGAGACAAACCATCTGAAAGAATATGATATGTGTGGCTTGATAGAGGGAGACATGCAGAGTTGTCTAAATGAAAAAGTGAACCAAGAACATCAAGATTACATTGAACATTGGTTCCAGACGAAAACCAGATTGAGCCACCACTCTCTTCTTCAACAACTCTTCACATCATCATCAACGAAGTTGGTTCTTCGTATTTTGGTATACATTAAAACTTATCTTTCAAAACCGAGTATGAATGTATTTCTACAACTATTTCACACATGGTTACATTGGAAATATTCTTACACATGAAATATAATTTCTTGTTCTTAGATAGGATAGAGTAAAATTTGCATGTTAACTAACCTAGTTCTAAATAAATGTAACATCTTTTCATGTTTCTTTTCAAATAAATGAAATGAGATGAAGATAATATCGGTGATCTAACATCAAAAAACAAAACAACTTAGGATATTTCTTCTTATTATTACATACAAATTTCTGACTATTAATGATAACAGTTGCTCATAATACTAATCTTTAAAATATTATGGGGATTTAAAAAATATTTAAGGTCTGCATAATGATGCCCATAAGTAACTTGTGCATCCTAGTTTCCTATCAGAACCTGTTATTCAAGCATTATTATCAAATAGTAGCAAGAGAGTGAATGAAACTTGTACTTGTGAGGGAAAACAATCTTATATGGAAAATATGAACTTGGGGACTAAAGGCACCTTTAGATAATTCTATCATGGCCTCATCCACCACACATTAAGTAGCATCCTAGTTTCCTATCAGAACCTGTTATTCAAGCATTATTATCAAATAGTAGCAAGAGAGTGAATGAAACTTGTACTTGTGAGGGAAAACAATCTTATATGGAAAATATGAACTTGGGGACTAAAGGCACCTTTAGATAATTCTATCATGGCCTCATCCACCACACATTAAGTAAGTTTGACCATGACATGTCTTTCAACTAATCTCAATATATAAGTCTATTTTTCATATGAACAATATTTTATGGGCAATCTATAAAATATATTCCAACCCAAAACCATCCCATCTTGTAAAAAGGTTTTCAAAGATGCTTCCCCATTCAGCCATGTGAAAGCAATCTATAAATTCTATCTTAAGGGTAAATTTTGGGACAAGAGCCTTTGATGGAAAAATGGTGTAAGAGGATAACCCATCGGGATACTTAACAGGTCTACTGGCAACAGGTATCAGCCCGTGGTATAACTAGGCAAACCCATCAGGGTACTGAACATGCTCGTGGGAAATGGGGCATTCTTCCTAGGAAGGATATTTCTTAGATGTCAAAATTACCCCATCAAAGTAATCAACATGCTTGTTGGAAATGGGTTCTGATTTTGATTTTGATGTCTCTCATTATGACTAATCTATGTTTGTCTGTATGAACAATGTACTTGTGTAAATCCTTAAGAAGAAGCATGCATGGTTGAACAAAAGGCTAATGAATCTCATCTAAATTGAAATTTGAGAATGTCCATAAGATGGTCTTAATACCCCTTCATTCANCTAATCTATGTTTGTCTGTATGAACAATGTACTTGTGTAAATCCTTAAGAAGAAGCATGCATGGTTGAACAAAAGGCTAATGAATCTCATCTAAATTGAAATTTGAGAATGTCCATAAGATGGTCTTAATACCCCTTCATTCATACCTAGGATGTCATTATCCTAGAAGTGGGACCCATAAGTGTAGAAGTCTAATAAACTCAAATGAGAACTTTATCAATATCACTTGAATGACCAAAATTCTCTGAGAAATTAAACAGGGATGATTGATTTCCTATTGGTTTCTCATTTATTAAAGACCACTTGTCTCCTTATGTTTGTTTGTTTAAGGATGAGAGGAAAAATCCCCCATCATAATTTACATGGTTTCTTGAGCATAAAATTGTTAATGATTGATAAAATCATATGTAATAAGTAATTTAGGAATTTCCTTTATGCTTGTAATATTTTAAAATTAATTCCATTTCCAAATTTAAAAGCATGGATAAAATTTAAGTTTTGGTTGTTTATTTGACATAACATTAATGTTTATTTCTTCTCTCATAATAACAGTGTTGGTTTAGTTCTTTTAGATTTTTTTGTTTCAGTACTATTGGTACAAAAATCAATAGGTTCCTGTACAAACAGTACAGAAATTTAAATATTTTTCGAGGGTACTCTTTGCAGAATATTTTCAGCAACTCTCAGCTTTAGCATACTTCATTTACATCCTTCAGTCAACATGCACCAGTTCCACATAGTCATCTTTCATCTTACAACAGTTTTTGTGTGCTAATAAGATTTTGCATGAGGACATGCAAACTAGCAAGCGTGGGGGAAAACAAAGAGAGAGACAAAAGGAATCTCAGCAGATCAGCATTCATCATCTCTCCCCTAGATCTCTAGCAGCTCTCAGTCGTGCTCGTCTTAATCTTCAGTTCCAACCAGCATGTACTTCCATTCATCTTCCACTTCATTAACCTGCAGTGCACATTAAACTGAAGGTAAACTTGAGGTAAAATTGGTTTAAGACTCTTTGATTCATTAAAACATTTAAGGGAACTTGATGATTAACCACTCCATACATTTTATCTTTTGTAAACCATTATCATTCATTCTCCATCCACAATTCATAATAAAATCCATAATACTCTGATAAGGCCATAAGAATGAAAAACAAAATATTGTGGTACATAAATACAACACAACATCTATAGTGTCTTCTCCTTATATATATATATCATAAAGAATTCACATTAAAAAAAAATGAAGTCATTGTTTCTTAAAAACCATAAATAAAAATTGGTCTTAAAGAAAAGCAAAGAGTATACAAACACCTAAGTTTGTATTCATATTACCATACCATCCACCATCCCTTCATAGCCCATCCATCGTTTGTCCTCAATTTTCATTTCTTTATTGTAAAATAAATCAAATCTATGACAGTATGATAAATTAGGTCACTCCATAAGAACCAACACTCGCAATAATAATGTCATAGAGGTCTATCTAAATATATAATGGGCGAGTACTTTGTTTGCATGAGGACATGCAAACTAGCAGGCATGGGGGAGTGTTGGGCTCCAAATATGTCATATTTTCTACCATGTAAAACATTCATTCATAAGCTATATTCTCACACTCTTGATGCATTCTATAGCCATTATCCTGTCACTTACCACTAATTACATCCATTCTACCTTGTGGTTAATTATTGTTGTTTTCATGTATTTTTAAGTGATTAAAGATGTTTTTAACATGATTTTATCGATGATGGTTTAATCCTATGTTTCTATGTCCAAGCAACATGTCTTTGTTCTGGTACTTGTATAGTTCCTATAATTGCATTGTCCTTGTTCGGGTACCTATATTGTTCTTGTTATGGTACCATCACATTCATTCGGTACCTACACTCATCTGGTACTCACACTCCAAGTCATATGGTACCAAAATGTTCTACACATCTAGTACATGCACTCATCTGATACCAATGTTGATTTGTCACTTGTGCTCATCCGGCACGATCATCCTACATGCATTCTGTACCAGATATAGTTCGAAATTTTGGAATTCTTCTAGAGGAAAATCAGGGACATGGGTTTTTTCTAGAGTGACATCGAAATGTGGATGTGTGGGTCAGAATTCACCTAGATCATACATGTGGACCTCCAACTCAGGGGGAATGATTCTACAAAAATTAGTAAAAAACTCAAACTGTCAATTTGCGCCTCAATTTCCATGCAAATGGTATCATATCTAGAAATTATACAATATGGGTTTTGTCTAGAATATGGAAATTTAAGTAAAATGTTGGTAGTTTTTCAAAATTCAAAATGGTTTAAGAGTTATGGGTGGATCTTCAACTCAAATTTGCCCAAATTGATGAAAAACCCAGATTTTTGTGATTTCATTCCAAAAATTGTAAAATTGGTTTTAACCAAAATTTGAGTTGGAGAATTCGGTTTCATCCATTCCTCCATGGATTTCATGTATAAATAAGCCTCATATGAATGTGAGAAAGATCCAATTGTCATTATGATCATTCTTTTGTAATGGAGGTTCGTGTAATAGAGGAAAACAACTATGATTCCATTGTTTTAATTTGAGCTTGAATTTCAATAGATGAAAGATGATTGATTTCATATTTGCACTGCATCGTTGGGTTTTCATCTGAAGTATCTCTAGCAACAATTGCCAACTTGGGAGGGCCCCTCAAGATTGGCAATGTGTTTCTCATTTATATTTGTTTGTTAGATTTGTTTAATTTATTTTTATGTATATGTTAGTTTATCTCTGCGTGAGAGATTTTTGTTGCATTGTTAATTGATTCATAGATTAGATGTTATATTCAGTTTGATAATTGATTTATGTTAATTTTATTTATTGGTTAGCTCAGACTTTGATTTTTCTTAGTGTGGCAGATATGCGTAGATGAATTTCTGAACTTGCATTCCTTTGGTTCATAAAAACAATGAAATGTTTGATTGTTTGATTTCATTTTATGTATTGTAGATCGTTCTCAACCCCCATTTGCTTATAGAAATTCATGATTTCTTTTCATGCCTAACAAATTGTTGATCACGTATTTTTGTTTTAGTATTTCATTTTGTTTGGATTCTTATTGCAAGCTTGTAATTTTACTTACCAAATGACAGATTAAAGGTCTAACTTGTGAGATATGGCCTCCCCGTGATGGGCTTCATCCCAAAGTGTTAGTTTATTTCCTGTCACTTGAATTCATTTTCGTTTGTTTATTTATTTTATTGCATTTAAGTGTGGATCCACTATAGGAAATAATCATTGAAAGATAGAAAACGTAAGTAATCTACTCATGATTAATCACACGAACATCACCCTAAGTGCATGAAAGACTGTGATCTAAGCCTTTATAGCACTAAGTTATTTATATGTACCATTGATGAATCCTTAGTGTTAATTTCCTACAGTTTGTTTACTTTGCTCAGTTTGTTCATATTTTCGTCTGCTTTAGATTAGGCTAGACTAGGCTCCAATCCTGCATTTCTTGTTCTTGCACCTCAAAGCTTACGATCCCCAGTTGATAATTTAATGTGGGAATTAATAGTGCATATATTTAGCCCCACATTTTTGGCTCCGTTGTCGGGGATTTGCTAAAGGGATTAGAGCATAGGTAGGTTTCTTTTATTTCTCTAAAGCCTTGATTGTTCCTTTCATTCAAGTGTGTTTATTTTCATGCAAATGTGGTGTGATTTTAAGGATGAACCAAGGGCAGAGAGAAGATGGTAAGACGTGAGGGAAGAGACCAAGCGTCCACTTTAGTGGGGTTGCTCCAAATTTAGGTTGTCCTCTTCCTTTTAGTAGTTAGAATTTTTGTTTTATTATCATTTTTTATGTATGATAAGAAAAGCTAACTTGTGTGAACATATAAATTGGTGACAACAGGGTCCTCGTAGCATGGTGGCGCTTCGAGTATATAATTGATTTGCTTAAATTTTCTTTTAGTTTGCTTCTCTTTATTTATTTAGGATTTTTAAAACGTTTTTGGACACTGTAAGAACCCCCCCTCTACACTAATCCATGTGTGAAACAGAACTCATCAACCAAAAACAAGGACTCAAATATTATCAAGAGTTTGGAAGAACTCTCTCCATCCTAGCAGGAGATGGGATCTCAATCTCTTCTTCGTAGAAAGAACAAATATTGACAGCATTCAAGAACCTACCTGCCTCTCCAGAAGTGATAGAAAAACAAGATTTTCATGAGATACATCCACAAGAAGATCTAGAAGCCTCCTTTGATCACCCTTTCCAACCTGTAGAGGAGACTAAAGAATCATTCAATGGAAAGAAAATACTAGAACCTGAGATCGAGGAGTTCTTGACATGCATATCCATAGATCCAATATGCATCCAAGAGACAAACCATCCAAAAGAAGATGATATTCATGGAATGATAGAGGGATACATGCAGAGTGGTCTAAATGAGGAAGTGAAACAAGAACGCCAAGGTTACATTGAACATTGGTTCGAGATGACAACTAGATTGAGCCACCACTCTCTTCTTCAACAACTATTCACATCATCATCAAAGAAGTTGGTTCTTTGTATTATGGTATACATTAAAGCTTATCTTTCAAACCCGAGTATGAATTTATTTGTACACCTGTTACGCACATGGTTACATTGGAAATATTCTTACACATGAAATATAATTTCTTGTTCTTAGATAGGATAGAGTAAAATTTGCATGTTAATTAACCTAGTTATAAATAAATGCAACATCTTTTCATGTTTATTTTCAAATAAATGAAATGAGATGGAGATAATATTGGTGATCTAACATCAAAAACAAAAATAATTTAGGATATTTCTTCTTATTATTACATACAGATTTCTGACTATTCATGATAACAGTTGCTCATAATCCTATTCCTTAAAATATTATGCGGATTTACAAAATCTTTATGGTCTGCATAATGATGCCCATAGGTAACTTATACATCCTAGTTTCCTATCAGAACTTGTTATTCAATCATTCTTATCAAATAGTAGCAGGAGAGTGAATGAAACTTCTACTTGTGAGGGAACACAATCTTATATCAAGAAGATGAACTTGGGGACTACAGGAATCTTTAGGTCATTCTCTCATGGCCTCATCCACCACACATTAAGTAAGTTTGACCATGATATGTCTTTCGACTAATTCCAACACATAAGTCTATTTTTCATACGAACAATATTTTATGGGCAATCTATAAAATATATTCCAACCCAATACTATGCCATCTTGTAAAAAGGTTTTCAAATATGCTTCCCCATTCACCCATGCAAAAGAAATCTATAAATTTTATCTTAAGGGTAAATTTTGGGACAAAATCCTTTGATGGAAAAATGGTGTAAGAGGCTAACATGTTGGGTTACTGAACATGTATGTTGGCAGCAGGTATCTACCTATGGTTTAACTAGGAAAACCCATCAAGGTACTGAACATGCTCGAGGGCAATGGGGCATTCTGCCTAGGAAGGATATTTCTTAGATGTCAAAATTACCCCATCGGAGTACTGAACAGGCTTGCTAGCAATGGGTTCTGATTTTGATCTTTTTCATTATGCCTAGTCTATATTTGTTTGTATGAACAATATACTTGTGTAAATCCTTAAGAAGAAGCATGCATGCTTGAAAAAAAGGATAATGAATCTCATCTAAATTTCCATTTGAGAATGTCTGTAAGATGGTCTTAATACCCCGTCATTTATACCTAGGATGTCATTGTTCTAGAAGTGGGACCCATTAGTGTAGGAGTCTAATAAAATAAAATGAGAACTTTATCAATATCGCTTCAATGACAGAAATTCTCTGAGAAATTAAAAAGGGATGAGTGATTTCCTATTGGTTTCTCATTTATTAAAGACCACTTATCTCCTCATGTTTGTGTGTTTAAGGATGAAAGGAAAAATCCCCCATCATAATTTGCATGGTTTCTTGAGCATAAAATTGTTAATGATTGATGAAATCATATGTAATAAGTGATTTAGGAATTTCTTGTATGCTTGTAATGTTTTAAAATTAATTTCATTCCAAAATTACAAGCATGGATAAAGTTTAAGTTTTGGTTGTTTCTTTGGCATAACATCAATGTATATTTCTTCTTTCATAATAACAGTGATGGTTTAGTTCTTTTAGATTTTTTTGTTCTAGTACTGCTGGTACAGAAACCAGTAGGATCATGTACCAACAGTACAGAAATTTAAATATTTTTCAAGGGTACATCTTGCAGGATATTTTCAGCAGCTCTCATCTTTAGCATACTTCATTTCCATCCTTCAATCAACATGCACCAGTTCCACATAGTCCTCTTTCATCTTACAATAATTTTTGTGTGATAATAAGATTTTGCGTGAGGACATGCAAACCAGCAGGTGTGGGGGTGTTGGCAGCCATTTCGCATTTTTATCCTATCCTTATAAGCTGCCTACACAAGTGTTTTGGAACCCTTGATTTTCATTGCAATCTTTGAATGAAACAACATTATTATTTCACGCATTCGCACACTTACCTTTTGTTCTCGTTTTCATGACTGCAAGCGTGAAAACTTTGATTTTGAAATCACGTCAATGGCATTAAAATTGTCACTGGATTATTATGGTCACTCTTGTCTATGTGTTCATTTCATTTCCAATTTAATTATAGTCGCACAGTTAGCAAGACACCAAAGCCTTTACTCATTTGACATTTTTTTGTTGTTAATATGATTTCATTTTTATGAGACTGTGATGGTATTCGAATGATTATGATCGAGTCCTTGATTCGATAGTCTTTGATGTTCTATTTCTTTCGATCGAATTCGATGGGTTCATAACAATGCATTAATATGGTGATTAGACCCCCAACTCAATAGTTTCATACAATGTATAAGTTTTATGGTCAAATCCTTACTCGAAACATTGTTTTGCTTTTAAAACCATGCAAACACTATGCCTATGCAAACATTTGGGTCGACTTACCATAGATTTTATTAATTGTTTGGATGCCATTACTTTTAACACATTGCAATAGTGATATGAATCACCATATGCGCCATCGGTTGTACAATTGGATATGATTGTTTTGCATGGGTTTATTGCCTTCCACCACCTTTGCACACTTAGGCATTAATGCTTCCCTTCTATCCCAGGTCACCTCTGTTGATTTTTGGGTAAGCCTGTGAGCTATCAACCCTGCGTATACCCTGTCCAAACCCTTGACCATTCACCCCGCTCACTGTGTATTTTGTTCTATGGCACCTGTCGTGCGCATATAACCAAATGGTATCCAAACTCTGTTGTTATTCAACAATGCTTGTGAAGATTTGGAAAATAGTGGTTGGTTGGTGTTTATCCAAATATTTGAGGGTTTCAACCTTTTGGTTGCCCAACAGTTCACCCTCACCTTCGACAGATGCAGGGATAAGGTCGGAGACATACAGCTCGAGCTAAATGAGGAATTATGAATCTTAGCTACAGGACTACCAGCTACAGGGAAAAGGTGGTTTAAAAATTCCAAAGTAGACGAGGTGTCATGGCCGCTCCTATTCACATCAAGGAAGATTGTTAGTTGTGATAGAGGTATGCCTATCACTACCCTCAAACCTAGGTGGCACGATCTTTTGGAAATTGTTAATCAGTTTGTGACCTGTGAAGGTCGTTATGGCTTGGTATTTCGATATCATCTTCAGTTATTGATGAATTTTATAGGCTACCCTCTGAATATGCCACATTACCTTTTGCGTAGTCTATACAAGATTTCCAAACGATTTAAGCGTGAGAAGGCCGATAGAAACCTCTTCAATCACTGCTTGATCAAATTCATTATCGTTCATGATCTGAGCCTTAGTGGTGACTGTTGGCAAGCCTTCCTATCTAGGAATGGCTTTGCCACTACCGAGTGCGTCCAAGTGGATAAGGCTATGGTTACTGAAACCCTGGTTGAGCCAGCCGTTCCACCTCCTACCCTTTTACTTCCTGTCAAACCCTTGAATTGCCCCAACATGGACCTACCCGATATCTTGTCCAACCCGTGTGCTAAAGACAATACTAAGGTCGTCAAGAGGCCTGTGAGGAAGAAAGGCAAAGGTGATATTTTTGTCAACGGTAAAGGAAAGAAAAATGCACGATGGATATTGAGATGTGATAGGAACAAGCCCAAGCAGAGTACTAACCAAAAGCCTATCATCTTGAGTGAGGATTCAGACTCGGAGATCGAACATTTCCTAGCCGAGGAATACCCCTACTCTCATGGCCTCTGCTCTACGGAACCCTATGACTATGTCTCCAACTTACCTCTGTGCCTCAAGAATGACCCTAATTTCCCAGGGATTAAGCTTCACAGTGACACCCATGGTAACTTGAAAGAACCCTCGCCTTTGATGCCAAAGCGCGATCAATCACCATGTACCCAATGCAATTCCTGGCTTGAACATTACTACACAGACGTCCCCATGTTGCAATCTAATATCAAATCATTAGAGGAATGGGTGGCAGTCCTGTCAAAGGAGAAGGACAGGCTACAAGCCAACGAGAAGAAACAAAAAAACATCAGTTCAATTGTCTTCAGAAATGTCGAAGCAGCAACGGCCTTTGTCAATTCAAAGTTATCTTGACCAAGTTGTTTTCCTACAGCCCAGGTATGGTTTTTTCCACATCGATTTTGTATGATTTGGTTTCGAATAGCATAGCCGATTAGTTATGTTTTCTTGAATAGGTTAAAAACAATTATGTTTACTTCCAATTACCAGAAATGATTTTGTTTCTCTATTTGAATTAGCATGAAAGATTTCATCTGGAATTAGCCTAAATTATCTTGTTTGCATCGATTCGTTTTGCTAAAATAAAATATAGCTATGATTTGGATAATGCGATTTTACTATTCTCAGATTAGTATAAACGATTGAATTGTTTTTGAGTTGGTTTGAATTAGGGTAGTCGATTGGGTTTTCTTTCATTTAGTTCTGTTCGAATAGATTTAAGAAACGATTATGTTTTGTTTTGAATGAATATTTTCGTTTTGGATTATGATTGCATTCGACTTGTACAGAAGATTTGTTTGCTAAAATTGGACACAGCTATGTTTTGATTGATACGACTTCGCAATAGTATAACGATTGTTTCGGCCCTAAGTTAGTTCGGTTCATTTCTTTTGTTTTGATTCTGAAACGATGTTGCGTACCTTGAATTAGCATAATTATTTGTATATGCGTTTGATTCGTATTAAAGTTTGGTTTGATATATTTCTGTTAGTTTGGATTTAAAAAAGCAATTATGTTGAGTGTTGATTTGACATATTATGTCTATACTGAATTCTTACCAGAGATTTGCTTGATATTCGTTTAGGATCTATTTCGATTGAAATAGATTCAAACACGATTTTGTTTGCTCTCAATTAGCATAGAAGATTTGGTTATTTTTGGCATGAACGATTTCTTTTGTTTTCAATTAGTAATCAAATATTTGTTTAAAAGTTTGAATATATTTCTGTTAGTTTTGGATTGATTTAAAACAGTTATTTTTTCAAATTAGACCAGCTACATAATCGTGAGATTCTGTAGCTAGTCTTAAAATTTAGATTTTTTGTTAATTTTACAAATAAAACATTATCTAAACTTGTCTATTCTTGTCCACCTTCAGGTACCTACGAATTTCAATGGCAAATTTGACATGTTGTGGCAGTTTAGGAGATACTTTTGTGATATATTTTTGTTATAGGTTGTTAGCTTTAGTCAGAAATAGAGACTTGGGAGATTATTCCCAGATTTTTTGTAAATTGTTATTGATAATTCCCACAGGGATGTTTTACCCTGTAGTCTTTAAATACTTGTTATTTTTTGTAATGGACCCATCATCACGGTTAGGAGAACAGACTATGGATTTATGATGATACAAGCTTGGATGAAAGTGGATGTCTTGTAACAGCTTTAGCTTTCAATATATCAAACTTTTATTTCAAGTTTTCTTCATATCAGTTTGCAATCAATTATCGACTACTTTATGTTAAGAACCAAACATCAATATAGCATAGAAAAACTTCAAGAAAAGTACTCAACGCCTTGAAAAAGAGATAATATCAGATAATAAGCCTCTTCGAGGGGGCAACCTCCTTTTACCCCACTTAAATGTTCAAGTACAAG
>ML799051.1:5228-16942 GCA_009831015.1 Picea engelmannii | reverse complement strand
TGGCCTAAAGCCGACATAAATAAAATAACATTACTAATCTAAATCACAACTAATGGCCTAAAGCCAACATAAATAAAATAACATTACTAATCTAATATGCCCCAATTAAGTGGTAATGAGCCAATATTAGGGCTTAACACTTTAGCTATCGTAATTCGTTGCAGGTTGATGTGATTTGGTTTATGTGTTGTCCATATGTGATCTCTCTTATTTTAAAAGTACAGCATTTACTTTGTTTCAATTTAATGAATTAAAGGTTTATCTTCTTCATTAAATGAATCATTTTGTACAAATCTTTGCACACAGATTTATCTAAATGTGATGATTTGTAAATCATAAGGTTGTTGTCATTTTTTATGTCTTGTTTGTCTAATCGTTTATATTCAAAGAGCATTGTTTCTTTCTGTTTACAAGAAGCCTGTGGAAAATTTGGTGTGGGTTTCCTCCCATCGAACAGCGAAATCGGATACTTTGCACGGGACAAATTGGAAAGCGTTATTACAGGTTAGTTTATTAGTGTTTTTTTAAGTAGTTTAGATAGATATATATAGTTCATATTTATAGTTAGGATTATTATTTTAATTGCTCAGCTTAGATAGTTTTCATTTTATTTCTTCCTCATAAGATTATAAAAAAAAAAATAGCTTTGTTGTCTTAGGATAGTTTACAAATGATTTTTGCAGGTTTTCATTTAAATCTGTAATCTGTAAATATTGTACATTTGTAGTTAGATCTAATTCTGTTGATAATTGAACATTTAATTTCATAAAATTATTGTTGTATAGTATAGATAATAGACTGTATATATTTATTTCAGATTTGTTTATTAGTTTGCTTTAATTGTTGTTTTCATTTAGATTAGTTCCTTTAGTTAGTTTTCTTTCATTTTCTTAGGACTTAGATCGGCTAACGGAGCCGCTAAACCCTTCGGGCTGGATCATCCCAAATGGCTTGGTTTATTTAGAAAACCCTGGACCGGATCCACTCCTCCAGTTGACGAGCGTTCAATTCCGCCTGTCAACAAATGGCACTAGAAGGAGGGCATGAAATTCATTAATGGCACGAGGCAGTCGTAAGACTCCTCCACCACCTAACCGCTCACCTATAGTGACAAGAAGTCATTCAAATGACAACATCCCCCCTCAAACAGAAACCACATCAAACGACGATCTATGAATCACAGTCGAACCAGCAACCCCAAATCCTATAGGTGGTGACGTACAAGATATTGTCCGACAATCTCTCTTAAGAACACATAGTTCCTTCGCATGTTTAAGGAAACCAAATCGAACTTTGGACCAACCTTTAGATTTCTCTGATATCAGAGAACAACTTGGAGGCACTAACCTCACTTTAAACCCTACAAATCCAATCCTCACTCCTGTTGCAGGAGGATCTGGAAAACCTCCCTCACCACCTCCATCACCTCCTTCTTCTTCAGGAGAAGACTCTTTTGACGAAGGCAGATCCCCTTCTCAGCCTTCCACACTGCCTAAACCAATGGCCAACCAGAACAATCCTGCCAGACCTTGGCTCGACCAGGATGCAGTAGTCGTACCTGGGGCTCAGCATCCCTTACCCAAACATCCGGAGAAGTGTCTTCCCAAGTTTGACCCTAACTCTAAACAGATTGTCGAAGATCACATTAAAATTTTTATGTTATCCATAAGACTCCGTAATGTCAAACATGAAGATGTAGTCTGTAGGTTGTTCCCCTACACTTTTGAGGGCAATGCATCTACATGGTACTTTGCCTAGCAACCCCATACCATCATGTCATGGGAGAAATTTGAATCCTGCTTTTTGGAAAAGTTCGGAGACGATAACTCCCCGGAAGTTCTAGTTATGGAGCTTTCTAGCCTAATAATGAACCCAAAAGAGAAAATTAAAGACTTTAATCAAATATTCTTAACACTTAAGAACTGAATCCCAACCGATTTGATGCCTGCCGAGAATCTTATCATAGCATACTATAATAAAGCCTTGCATCGAAGTATATCCATTTGGGTTAAACGATCTAAGAAAGCCACGTTGTTAGAGGCCTTTGAAATGGCCAGCCAGATTGAAAAAGACATACTTAGTTTAAAAGACACTATTAGCAATGAAACAGAAACTAGTTCATCTTCCAAAAAGAAGATCGAAATCCTCGCTAGACTTGCTCAAAATAAAACACAACCTGAAAGCTCTAATTTAGAAAACCTAACTAAAGTCATTCAAAAACTGTCAAATCAAGTTATAGATTTGAAAAGGACGGTCGAAGAATCTTCTTCGAGCAAAGGGCCCTACAAACCCCCGTTCAAGAAGCCTTTTCCCACCAACCAACCTAATCCAAATACCGAGGGCCTAAATCTAGAAAGTCTGCAATTCGCCCTTCAAACAATTTTAGAAGCCCAGGATAACTTGATGCCTCCTGAGATTCTTGAGGAGGTTGTCGAACAAGAGACAGTTCAAGAAGAAGAATCTTCTCCGAACATTTTTGGACACTTCTCGGATAGTATCTTTCAAGCTAACTTTGAGACAGTACATCCCTACAATACTAGGAGTAAGATAGCAAACAAACCTTCTTCCGAAAACACTACAACTTTGCCCCCAAAGAAATCTAAACCAGCTGAGACTAAACAGAGTCATGTAAACCCCAACTTAGATTATGATTTAGTTGAAGATCTTAAAAAGTTAAGGGCTAACATTTATGTTTATGAGTTATTAAAATTTCCATTTCTGCTACAAAAAATGTTATAGAACATCGTTGAGAATAGAAAAAATGGTAACTCAAGCAGTAACAAGGTTGTTCAAAACAAAGCTCCTCAGAAGACTTCCGCTAAGAACAATCTTGATCCTCATGATAAAGGAAGCCTTCCTGTAAATAATGTAACAAATGTAGATAAATTAGCTTTAGAAACTGCGAGTAAAAAGCCACAAACTACCACACTTAGTACTCGCAGAAATGTACCTCCATTTTTGTTAACTTTTGAAATCTTTAATAGAAATGTGCACAATTGTATGGTAGACTTAGGAGTGTCCTCCAATGTGATGCCATGGTTTGTATGTCAGAATATTAATGCTGAAATTGAACCATCCACTTTAAAAATCATCCAACTTGATCGAACTAGTGTAAAAGTCATAGGCGAATTAAGGAATGTGCTTATAAGATTATCGTCTAACCCCAAAGTTCATCAAGTGATTAATATTATTGTTGTGGATATTCCAGAAGTGTATGGTATGTTTTTAGCAGGGACTGGTCAGAGCAGCTACACGGTTATTTCGTGACAGATTGGTCTCACCTGTGGCTTCCAGAGAATGGAAAGCCCAACAAAATCAAGGTAAATCATGAACGCTACCTTAAGTTCACGGTCACAGATTTGAATGATCCCAACGAACCATTTACACCTTCTGTCGATTCACCCGAAATACAAGGGATGGATACATTTTTTGGCAATTTCATGGCTGAGACTTCATCTATTACCAACCCAGAACAGCAGTCCGAGATTGTAGCATATGTGCAGCCAGCAGCTTCTACACAATGGTCTCATGCACCCGATAAAAATCAAATTTGGTCTCTTTATTTTGACGGGTCAAAGTCCAAGGAAGGAGTTGGTGCAGGCTGCGTCATTATTGATCCGGCAGGTAACAAAACCCTGATTTCATGTAGGTTAGAATTTGAATGTACTAATAACACAACAGAATATGAGGCTTTACTGCAGGGTCTCAGAAAAGCTTTAGATATGAACATTCAAAACTTGACTTTCTTTGGCGATTCCGAAATCATGGTTAGACAGGTAAGAGATTCTATCCACTGTTTGTCTCCACATCTTAGAAGCTACCAATATGAGGTATGGAATTTAATGAATAAGTTTTCTTATTTCAATATAAATTCTATTCCTAGATTGAATAATGTTGAAGCCGATCTGTTAGCTAACGTAGCTTCCAAACTCTTTCCTGCAGAAGGCTTGTCCCCGGATGCATTCTCCGTCGAACTGTTGTTCAGTCCATCCGTTCCTGACAACATCACGAATTGGAGAGTCTTTGACGATGATCAGTAGATTATTAGCTTCCTGCATATGGAAGAAACTTTTCAAGGCACGGTGATCGACGAATGCACTCATGACGACAATTTGCGCGATTTCACAGTAATACCAGATCTGAGAACTCCTGAATCTTCATCGGACATGGTAAATTCGATCCCTAAATCTGTAGTTAGATTAGAGAAATTTTACGATCTTCAAAATAAATTCAAAAAATCGGTCAACTGTAAAACCAATAGTTCCTCTTTATCATATGAAAAAGTAAACTTAGAAACTAATGACAATCTGCAGTGCATTAATTTAGGAGTGGGGTGTTTTGAACAAGAAAAAACTGCATTTGTCAAATTGTTTAAAGAATTTAAAGATGTTTTTGCGTGGACGTATGATGACCTTAAAACTTTTGACCCTAACATCATACAACACATCATTCCTATGAAACCCCAAACCTTACCCTTTCAACAAAAATTAAGAAAAATGCACCCTAAGCTCGAACCGACTGTCAAAAAAGAATTAAATAAACTCCTAAATGATAAGATAATTTTCCCAGTTAGACACACGCAATGGGTTTCTAACCTTATCCCTGTCCGGAAGAAAAGTGGGGAAATTCGACTGTGTCGATTTCTGAAACCTTAATAGAGCGTATGATAAAGACAACTATCCTGTCCCACTCATGGAACAGATCCTTCAATAGGTATCTGGTTCTGAGAGGCTATCATTATTGGATGGTTTTTTGGGGTACAACCAAGTCTTGATGTCTCCTCCAGACCAACTTAAAACTAGCTTCCGCACTCCATGGGGCACCTATGCTTACAGAAAAATGCCCTTTGGATTGATTAATGTCGATGCCACTTTCCAGAGAGCGATGGGCATCGCTTTCCAAGGCTTAATCAATCAATCCGTCGTAGTTTACTTAGATGATGTTACTGTATTTTTAAAAAACAAAACCGATCATCTAGCTCATTTAAGAGTCGTTCTATAGCGATGTCGTAAATACGGCATTTCCTTGAATCCTAAAAAATCTATCTTCGCAGTAGAACAAGGTAAACTCTTAGGATTTATTGTGTCAAGCAAAGGGATGATTATCGACCCCGAAAGGACTCAAATAATCTCGAAACTTCCCCCTCCTACATCCAAAAATTCCATGCAATCTTTCTTAGGCCAGATAAACTTCATCAGGAGATTTGTCCCCAGTTTCTCTGAAATGGTCATACCTTTACAGAATTTAATTAAGAAAGATGCACAATATCATTGGGGACCCCTAGAAAATCAATTTTTTAATGCAATAAAAAAATCCATAATACACGCTCCTTCTCTCATGAGCCCCGACTTTTCACAAGATTTCACACTCTACACATTTGCTTCTGACCGTTCCTACGCTGCAGTCCTAACTCAAAAGAACATTGAAAACAATGAAGTACCCATTGCCTTTATGAGCTCTGCTTTCAAAGGCACTGAACTTAATTACTCAGCAGTAGATTAGCAAGCCTACACTATTTTCAAAGAAGTCAAACACTTCCGGTCTTATCTTTTGAAATCTAGGACTAAAATTATTGTCCCTTATCCAGCCGTCGGGAACCTGTTAGTGCAGAAAGAACTAGGTGAAAAGAGGGAAAACTGGGTTACCTCCTTACAGGAGTACGACATAGAAATTACCCCAGATCAGATAGTCAGAGACCAAGGGTTATACAATTTAGTTGATGATTCAGCAACAGGACAGCAAGAAGAAAACGATATGTCAAACCTGGGACAGCACAATCAAAATGCAATCTGTTGTGCACAAAACTCTATTAGTCCCTGGTATGACGATATAAAAATTTTCCTTGAACATGGGTCAGCCCCCCATCACCTGGATCCCACTAAAAGAAGAGCATTAAGATTAAATTATGCCTCCTTTCATTTGGTTAATGGTATTCTGTTTCATCAAAATTTTGATGGCGTACTGATGCACTATCTTGAGAAAGACAAAGAAGAAAAAGTCTTACTAGAGTTGCATGCAGGAGAAGTTAGTGGGCATTTTGGTGGTGACACCACTGCCCATAAAGTCTTGAGAGCCGGTTATTACTGGCCCACACTTTTTAGGGACGCCCATGCCTTGTGTCGCAAATGTATTATTTGTCAAAAAGCATTCGGGCGGTTACAGAAACCAGCCTTTCCTTTGCAGCCTGTTTCAGTAGACTCCCATTTTCAGCAGTGGGGCCTTGATATTATAGGTCCAATCAATCTGCCATCCTCACAGTAGCATAAGTTTATCATAAAAGCCACAGATTACTTTACCAGGTGGTCTGAAGCTGCTGCATTAAGAACGGTGAATATCAGTCAGGTAATTGCCTTTTTAAATTCAAATATTATTACTCATTTTGGTATCCCTGACTGTTTAGTATTCGATAATGCTTCTTAATTTTCGTCTCTTGAGATGAGCGAGTTCGCTTTAGAAAAAGGAATTAAATTGAAGTATTATGCCAGTTATTACCCCCAGGGCAATGGATTGGTAGAATCAACAAATAAGAATCTGATTAAAATCATCAAGAGAACGATATCTGAGAATCACAAAAACTAACATAATGCACTGTTAAACACAATTTGGGATGATAGGGTAACACCAAAAACTGCTGTAGGTAACTCTCCCTTTTTTCTCGTCTATGGCAGAGAAGCGATTCTGCCGCCACATATTCTACTTCCCTCACTACAGCTATCACAGAAAATACAAGAGGAAGACTGTCCCCCTTTGGAAAACCGAATTAACACTTTAATGAAACTAGAAGAGGTAAGAGCCCAAGCTAAACGTAAGTTAGATCAGCATCAACTAGTGGTCAAAATCTAGTTCGATTCTAACTCTGCCTCTAATAGGAACTTTGAAGTAGGTGACCTTGTCTTGAAATGGGACAAACCACATGAGGGAAAGGGAGAGCACATGAAATTTTAGAACTTATGGCTTGGACCATTTTTAATTACTGAGAAACTGGGTCCCAGCTCTTTCCAATTGCAGAATCTAGAGGGACAGCCTGACACCTATCCGGTGAATGGCCAAGCTCTGAAAAGATTTTTTGCTTGATGACAACCCTTTGTATACTATGTACATATTTTTATTTTATTTGCTTTTTCTTTTTGCTGTTTTGGTTTTGATTTTTTTTTCTTTGCGTTTATCAATTTTTGTTTTTGGAAATACACATACCTGATTTTTGGAACTGTTCAAACAAAGAAAACAGAAAATTCTTTTACTAAAATGACCGCTGAAAAATTGTGTAAACATCAATTATACACTTCTGAAATTTACATCTATGTTGGCAAAAACTGTTGTTTGAAAGAAGTTAGCTTATTGCGATCTGTGAGTAAAGCCTATCACGATCATCTATTATCTTCTTACGCTGTCCCTGTTCCTTAAGGGAATGACTTAGAAAGATGTCTCCCTGCTTTAGAAGGTTGGTTCTGTAAATAAACCATCTATGGATCTTAATGAAGGAAAATTCTAAAAAATTATGTTGAGGTCTGTAAAAAATATGTTAAAATATCGTAATTTTCAGCGTCACCCCGCTCAATTATATATCATTAAAAAACAAAATAAATCATTAAAAGAGTTGTGGGAAGTGCTTGTAAACCCGTCGACATGTTGAACAGGTATGCTGGCAGCGGGTAAATGCATGCATGACACCAAGACAACTTCGTCGGGGTACTGAACAGGCCCGCTGGCAGCGAAGCGATGTCGGGTATATGAAAATTTGCAAATATGAAACCTCTTAACCTTAAAATGTCCTTTATTCTGATCTGGAACTTCTTGGCAGGATACAGATATCAGAGTGGGTTAAATGGAAACCCTGTCGAGGATATGGACGCCTTCTAGCAGCAGTGGCTCTGTTAACAATATTGGAGATTTTATCTTTAATATCGTGGCTCGCTTATCTTAAGACTATTATCAGTTGTCATCCTTTAAACACTGTTGGAATATTTGATTAATAATGATGTTTAGACAATTTTCTTGTTATCATAATCTGAATTTGTTCTTTTGGCAGAGATAACTGCTTCTACCAGTGTGTCGCCATTGTTGGCAGCCATTTCGCATTTTTATCCTATCCTTATAAGATGCCTACACAAGTGTTTTGGAACCCTTGATTTTCATCGCAATCTTTGAATGAAACAACACTATTATTTCGCGCATTTGCACACTTACCTTTTGTTCTTGTTTTCACGACTGCAAGCGTGAAAACTTTGATTTCGAAATCACGTCAATGGCATTAAAATTGTCACTGGATTATTATGGTCACTCTTGTCTATGTTTTCATTGCATTTCCAATTTAATTATAGTCGCAAAGTTAGCAAGACACCAAAACCTTTACTCATTTGACATTTTTTTGTTGTTAATATGATTTCATTTTTATGAGACTGTGATGGTATTCGAATGATTATGATCAATTCCTTGATTCGATAGTCTTTGATGTTCTATTTATTTCGATCGAATTCGATGGGTTCATAACAACGCATTAATATGGTGATTAGACCCCCAACTCAATAGTTTCATACAATGTATAAGTTTTATGCTCAAATCCTTATTCGAAACATTGTTTTTCTTTTAAAACCATGCAAACACTATGCCTGTGAAAACATTTGGGTTGACTTACCATAGATTTTATTAATTGTTTGGATGGAATTACTTTTAACGCATTGCAATAGTGATATGAATCACCATATGCGTCGTCGGTTGTACATTTGGATATGACTTTTTTGCATGGGTTTATTGCCTTCCACCACCTTCGAACACTTAGGCATTAATGCTTCCCTTCTATCCTGGGTCACCTCTGTTGATTTTCGGGTAAGCCTGTGAGCTATCAACCCTGCGCATACCCTGTCCAAACCCTTAACCGTTCACCCTGCTCATTGTGTATTCTGTTCTATGGCACCTGTGGTGCACATAGAACCAAATGGTATCCAAACTCTGTTGCTATTCAACAATGCTCGTGAAGATTTGGAAAATAGTGGTTGGCTGGTGTTTATCCAAAGATTTGAGCGTTTCAACCTTTTGGTTGCCCAATAGTTCACCCTCACCTTCGGCGGATGCAGGGCTAAGGTCGGAGACATGCAACTCGAGCTAAATGAGGAATTCTTAAGCTCAGCTACAGGACTACCAGCTACAGGGAAAAGGTGGTTTAAAAATTCCAAAGTAGACGTGGTGTCATGGCCGCTCCTATTCACATCAAGGAAGATTGTTAGTTGTGATAGAGGTATTCATATCACTACCCTCAAACCCAGGTGGCATGATCTTTTGGAAATTGTTAAGCAGTTTGTGACCTGCGAAGGTCGTTATGGCTTGGTATTTCTGTATCATCTTCGGTTATTGATGAATTTTATAGGCTACCCTTTGAATATGCCACATTACCTTTTGCGTAGTATGTACAAGATGTCCAAATGATTTAAGCGTGAGAAGGCCGATAGCAGCCTTTTCCATCACTGCTTGATCAAAGTCATTGTCGTTCATCATCTGAGCCTTAGTGGTGACTGTTGGCAAGCCTTCCTATCTAGGAATGGCTTTGCCACTACCGAGTGTGTCCAAGTGGATAAGGCTGTGGTTACTGAAACCCTGGTTGAGCAAGCCGTTCCACCTCCTACCCTTTTACTCCTTGTCAAACCCTCGAATTGCCCCAACATGGACCTACCCGATATATTGGCCGACCCATGTGCTAAAGACAATACTAAGGCCGTCAAGAGGCCTGTGAGGAAGAAAGGAAAAGGTGATACTGTTGTCAACAGTAAGGGAAAGAAAAATGCACGATGGATATCGAGATGTGCTAGGAACAAGCCCAAGCAAAGTACTGACCAAAAGCCTATCATATTGAGCGAGGATTCAGACTAGGAGATCGAATGTTTCCTAGCCGAGGAATACCCCTACTCTCATGGCCTCTGCTCTACAAAACCCTATGACTATGTCTCCAACTTACCTCCATGCCTCAAGAACGAGCCTAATTTTTCGGGGCTTAAGCTTCACAATGAAACCCATGGTAACTTGAAAGAACTCTCGCCTGTGATGCCAAAGCCCGATCAATCACCGTGTACCCAATGCAATTCCTGGCTTGAACGTTACTACACGGACGTCCCCCTGTTGCAATCTAAGATCAAATCATTAGAGGAACGGGTGACAGTCCTGTCAAAGGAGAATGACAGGCTACAAGCCAACGAGAAGAAACAAAAAACCATCGGTTCAATTGTCTTCAGAAATGTCGAAGCAACAACAACCTTTGTCAATTCAAAGTTATCTTGACCAATTTGTTTTCCTACAGCCCAGGTATGGTTTTTTCCACATCGATTTTGTATGATTTGGTTTCGAATAGCATAGCCAATTAGTTTTGTTTGCTTGAATAGGTTAAAAACAATTATGTTTACTTCCAATTACCAGAAATGATTTCGTTTCTCTATTTGAATTAGCATGAAATATTTCGTCTGGAATTAGCCTAAATTATCTTGTTTGCATCGATTCGTTTTGTTAAAATCAAATATAGCTATGATTTGGATAATGTGATTTTACTGTTCTCAGATTAGTATAAACGATTGAATTGTTTTTGAGTTGGTTTGAATTAGGGTAGTCGATTGGATTTGCTTTCGTTTAGTTATGTTCGAATAGATTTAAGAAACGATTATGTTTTGTTTTGAATGAATATTTTCGTTTTGGATTATGACTGCATTCGACCTGTACAGAATATTTGTTTGCTAAAATCAGACTGTTCACGGTCAATCTGTCACCAGGTGAGCAAAATGGAGACCGCTCTGCATGCCCTGTTGGGTTCACCAAGGCAGAACATCTGTGGCAGCAAGGGTTAACAGAAAACAGAAAACAAAACAGAATACAATCTATCTAACAACTGAAAGCAAATAACAATTCGAAAATAAACAAAAACATCAAACGTGAGACAAGGGATTCATCAATGGTTTCAAGGCTTGATCTATTAGCGAAACCAAAGCACACGCTGAAGACAGAGATAGGGGTTCCCTCTCCCTCCAGCGGAAGGTCCTTCGGAGCCCTCAACACAATGCTTTCCTTACAAAATGAATAGAACTAAACTGAGTGATGAAAGAACTCTGGGTTAGGCCACTGATGGATTGCTTGTCAAAGACTGAGCTATGAATCATCTGGACAGCGTAACATTGCTTTGAATTCTCTGCTAAAACAATGAGTCTTCACAGCTATTTATAGAAATTTTCCAGGCGGTCACGTAACCATCTTCCGGTGTAAACACGGACCTGTTTAGGGTTCACTTAGAACATTAATTCGCCGAATTTGCAGAGCCGACTCTGATCTGAGGGTCAAATCATCTTGGGGGGCGGTCCACAGGCAGTCGGGAGGCCGACTTATGCAATTAATGTGCCGTATTAGCAGATGCACGGGTTTTTGTGTTGACAGGCACGCGTCGGGGCGCGCATGCGCTAGAAACACGTTTTTGTCCCGCGCATATGTGCGCGCACCAAGCTGTTGTAAAGTGCCCTTCAATTTTTGGTTACTTTGTATAGTTTTTTACCCTTCTGGAATGTTGTGAACTTAATTCAGTTCCATGAATGACTTCATTGATGTTTTGATGATGTGGAGTTCTTGTCGCCATGTGCAGATGAAATTTCAGTGATAACAGATGCCCCCTGATGGATGAGGTTAGGAGCATACGTATAGCCGAAATCCATCAATGTTTCTTCTACTGAGACTGTTGTTGTAAGGGA
>ML799050.1:123600-157208 GCA_009831015.1 Picea engelmannii | reverse complement strand
TTTCTTTACTACAACACTAAGTGCTTTTGAAATTGAGCATATATAGTGCGTGGCTACCTTTGAAACAAAAGACTTCCCTGGGTTGATAATTTATGTTTCACTTGGTTGTTTAAAATTAATTAAGCAATTATAGTGACCAACACATGTGGGATAAATTAATCTAAGTTTATAAAATGACATAGGCATGTAAAACACTAGGATTTCCTAGGCGGTCAACCATCCCAATACTACTCTAGCCTGAGTGCACTTAACTGTGAAGTTCTAATGGGATTTGGTGCATTAACACTATGTTGTATGCATGTATATAATACCACTAGGAAATCATTACATGATGTTTGTAATTAACAAATAAATATGGTATTACATTCCATTCCCCATCAAAAGGATTAATATCATAGTTTATCAAAACCAAAGGCTCAAAATGTTGATTCAATGGAAAAGGTGGATGGTGTTGGCACAAAAGTGATCAGACCAGGGTCCTTCTCAATAGAAGCTCTGATGAGGCCTACTAGTTACGGCATTGGAAAATGAGCGAACTCGCCAAATGTAAGAGTAGCGTCCAAGGGTAGTCTAGCTTGAAGTGGTAGATCGCTAGCCATAGAGTGTATTTAGGCTGTCTCAACTTCTTCCTCTCCTGGATATGGACCTTGAAATTGTTGTGCAAGTCTGGTCTTCAAAACTGTTGGAAGTAGGGGAGGAACCTTTGTCTTTTCCAAGCAAAGTTGTAGTAGCTCTGCACACTGCTGCAAATTCTGGAGTAATGGCTCCAACTGTTATTTCAGTGATGTTGTGCTTTGTCCTGATGGTGTTTGTGGTTCTGTTTGAACTGATTGTGTTCCTGTCTCTGTAGGTAGTGAAACTTTTGATAGTTGGAATCTCAACACTCATTGTTGAGAGAGGACTCTGGGTGACTGGAACTTGCGGAGTGGGAGTAAGTAGTGGGACTTCTAGTTGTTGAATTTATTCTAAGGATAGAGTGACCAGGATGGATATATTCAGAACATATGGCTGTCTCAAGGCTGCAGTAGTCAAGGTAATGGGTTCTTCCACGTTCTCATATGGTTTAGGGAATTCTAGTTGCATTGGTTCGGGTGAAGTGGGTTGGGAGGGAATGGTGGTGTCTTGTGGTGGTGATGGGGATTGCTCAATAATGAGGGTCATGTATACATTGGTGTCTGGCTCAGGGTCATATGTGATGTTAATCATAGTTTGGGCAACACAAATCAAAGCCCTAGTGTGAGGTAGAGTCGTGGATATGGGTTGTGGATTTATAACTTTGGCAGGGGAAACCCCTATTCAAGATTTCTTGACTGAGACATACCCTATAAACGCAACAGGGAGGATCTCATTCACATCCCTACCTGATAGGATGACCTATTTTCGGAGATGCAAAAACACTGGAAATGTCCTCTTCTTCCACTCCATTGGCATTTGGACCTTATTCTTCTTTTCTGTTGGGTTGAAACTTGGCCCTACTTCTTCTTCATGCCCCTTTTTATTCATAATATATGGTGGAAAGAGGTAGTGCATACCTGACTTGTGAGGGTTGTGCTTAACACTGTTCCATGACATGACTTCTTTTCCAAAGGCTTCTTCATCAAGATAGAATGGTAGTGGCCTCGTGTGGAATTCCTTAGGATTTGCATGCCTTGACCAGACAAAAGTGTAGTGGCGATTTAATGTAAATACTATGTTCCTTGTGTTGAGATTTAACAACTCCCATGGTATGCGCAACTGATGAGTTTCATCTGTGAGCTGGTTGTACCACTTTAGGAATGTTTCATTTTTGAACTCCATGTTCTCTGAGTTCGACCTTGAATGCCAAGGTTTGAATTTTTTTTCTAGGTGCCCCTTATCTGTAGGTGCCAACTGTCTTCCTGTGGGTGACCGCCATTTCCACATTGCAAATGTAATGAGAAATTAGCCATAGGTGAATGTTACTCCTTTTTCCTGAGCTTCCTCGAAAGCAATGATAAGCTCCTCTAACAAGTAGTTGTACCAGTTAAACACTGCTCCGTTTGTGAAAAAGTCTGCTACATAGAGAGCATTTAAAGTGCATTCTCCCTTATAGTATGAGTGCATAATCTTACTTGAAATCACGTAAAAGACTATCTGGACCATCTCTAACAGAATTGGCTCAATTTTGGTTGTGCGTCCACCTCTCTAGGTATGGAATTTCTCATACAAGCTGACTTCACCCTTATTTTTCCCATGCTTACTTGGACCTTGGAATCCTTTCGATACATATTCACCCTCAAGGGACAATCCGCTAAGTTGTTGGATGACCTAGACATGAATTGTATATCTTTTACCGAGCCATAAGATCATGTCATGCACTCGACTGATCAGAAACTTGGTGCACCGCGCAACCTCACCGGTGGTTCCAAATACCAGTAGATCCCTGAGGTGCATAATGGTGGAATTAAATAGGTTGATGAAGTTCATCTTTGGTATAAACTGCATGCCTCCCATTGCATCTGGATCCAAGTCCCAGAACACACTAATATTCATCTAAGGAAATAATATTTGGTCTGTCCGGTCGAGGTTGAGGTGTTTTACTTGCTCGGCCTTTCCCTTGACATTGCCCATGACCTCGACTCAGGGATCAGAAGGTTTTTCTTGAATTTCTTCTTTCAGATTCAAACTTTGGCCTCCTTTTATTCTCAACATGGTGGATCTGGATCGTTGGAAAACTAGACAAGCTGAGTTGGGGGTCGGGGTTGCGACTGGGGAACAAAGGATTTCACAGATGAAGCGAGGGTGCAGATATCACAAAAACAAAATATAGTTGAGATAAACAGTGAGTCTCTCCCATCAGTGAAACGATATTATAAACGAGATAACTGGAGAGCTCTATAATTACTCATAAAGACACTCATCATTAGGCCAACAACATAGTCTTAGGCTCCAACGTTCGACGGGACTGGTAATGGGGTAAAATCCCTAAGGTGCTCTAAGTGTTAATGAACAAACTGATAGGGACATGGTTGACCTGCGGGGATTACCGTTTTAACGATTGAGAATCCCAGTGGGGATATCGATGGCATCCACGCGTATCATGATTTTATGGCTTCACAGAACGTTCTCATGAGTTATTGTAGCTACCACAAAAGGTATGAATGGACTGGATGTGGGTGGTACATGGGTTGTCATACAGTTCAGATTCACCCCCCTCCGACCACAATGGGGGTCTTCGTCATGTTTAATGACTTAATTTAATGTAAGGGTGACTCTTTCAACCCTGGGCAGTTGAGTAAGAATTTCTACACAGAAGAAACACTTTAATCGGGAAAAAAACATATTTTGTTGCGACACTATGCATAGTTCGATGTTATTAACTAAATTAAATAAATTACAAAAAATCAAAATTTAACTACTATACAAGCTCCCTTGGACTGGAGAAACAATCATTTGGTTCAACCATGAGAAATGTAGGGTTTCATGTAGGCACCATTCACCCAACCTGGTCGAAGGATAGCGTCCAGTTGCACTAGCTTGACTGCACCAAAATGTCATATTTCCTCAACTATGAATGGACCCAACCAATGCATGTGCAACTTGTATGTATGATTCTGATATCGGTTGTCATAGAGTAATACCTTATACCCTTGGGTAAATCTTTTGGACTTAATGTTCCTGTCATGCCAAGATTTTTGTCTAGGTTTTTCAACTGACTGATGAAAATCAGCTAGAAATATATCTTCCTCAAGCTCTTGCAAGTCTGTAATCCTTTATGAAACCGAATCTCCATATGTCATGTGTTTATACTATGATATATAGATACCAGGGGTGATAAACTCTACAGGTAAAACTATTATTTCCCATAAACTTATAGAAATGGGGTAAACCTATGTATCTTCTTTGTGGTAGTCCTGTAGGCCCACAAGATTGTTGGAACTCTATCATCCCAATCTTCCTTGTTTGCGCAACATATTTTTGTCAGTCCTCTTTCCATAATTTTATTGAATGCCTCCACTGTATTGTTATATTGTGGATGGTAGGGACTACTCTTATGGTGTTGCATAAGGAATTTTTTTTTCAACATTGTGATTTTGTTGCCGATAAAGTGACTACTTTGATCGTTGGTCAAGCTTCTAGGACATCCAAACTGAGTAATGATATTTTGAAAGATAAATCTAGCATTTGTATCTATCGAATAATCTTGAACTACCTCTTCTTTATCCCATCTTGTGAGATAATTTGTTGCATGGTAATGATGTATCTGGCCTTTGAATTCTTAGTCAGCAGCTTGATCGGTCCAATAAAGTCAACATCCCACTTCTAAAATTCCTAAACTACTTTGACTTTATGAAAGGGTAATTCATCTCTGCGTGATGGCTTCCCTACTCTTTGGCATGTGCCACAAGATATAGCATACTCCTTAGCATCTTTAAATAACATAGCCCACCATAATCCATCTTGAAGTATCTTGTGTGTAGTAGCTTCGCCTCCAACATGTCCTCCTGCAACTCCATTATGGCAGTGCCATAGGATATCTTGTCTTTAGTGGTTCAAGACACATCTTCTGAGGATTTTGTCTAGTCCCAATTTGTAAATTTGTCCCACAATCATTTGATAGTTTGTTGTGTGAACCACCATATGTCATTTTTGGGTTGCAGAGTAAATTTTTGGGCAAGTCCTTGTACTGAGGAAGACATCAATGTCTTCAAGATACTCTGGGATGGACTCAATTCCCAATAGGTCTGCATATGGGAGTTGATCATCCACTGCTCCACCACTTTCCCTTGACTCCATCCTGGAAAGGTGATCTGGACCCACATTGCATATTCCTAGTTTGACAACTACTTCAAATGAAAACTCTTGAAAGAGATGTATCCACTTGTAAATCCTTCCTTCAAGTACTGGTTTATTGACTAGGTAATTCAACGTAGAGTGGTCAGTAAAAAACTTGAAACGAGAGCCTAACAAATAGTGTCTAAACTTTTGTAATGCATAAATCATAGCTAGACCTTGCCTTGCAATGGTTGTGTAGTTTTGTTCGGCTTGAAAAAATTTTCTTTTGGAAAAATAGATAGGGTGGTCCATATTTCCTTCCCTTGGTTGCACTAAAATGGCTCTCAGGGAAATACCTGATGCGTCCACATGTACATGGAATTCAATTTCCCAATTGTTAAATATCAAGATAGGTGCAGTACTTAGTTTTTCTTTGATAATGTCAAATGCTTTGTCACACTCTGGTGTCCACCGAAATAGTTTGGACTTCTTCAACCTTTTTTCTAGAGGTGCGGTGATTGTTGCATATCTTCTAATGAACCTATGGTAATATCCTGTATGTGCCAATGTAGAGTGCAACAATTTAACACTTGTAGGTGGTGGCATGTTCAAAATGACCGTAACTTTAGCTTGGTCTACCAAGACTCCTTCCTGGCATACAATATGGCCTAGCATATTTCCATGTGGTACGTAGACGATGCACTTTTTTAGATTCAGAGATATCTGCAATTCACGACATCTATCAAACATTAACCGGAGTAGCCCTACATGGTCCTTTAACAGGTTGTATATTGTCCAATAATCCATGTAGACCTCTACAAAATTGTGGATAAAATCTCGAAATGCTGCTATTCCTATCCGAGAGAAGACTACAAGGGAATTATTTAAGCCAAAGGGCATTATGTTGTATGCGAATGACACTCATTCAATTATAAATGTGGTCTTCTTCTTGTCTTCCTCTGCAATTCTGACTTGGTGATATCCTGAGAATCCACCTGTAAACGTATAATATTCTTTTCCCGCAACATGATCTAACACTTCGTCATTGAAAGGTGTTGGAAACAAATCGTACACACATCCAGAATTCAGACTTCTATAGTCCACACAGAATTGAATGCCTTTTATATCATTCTTAATCTGGATAACTATGGGGATAACCCACTCTGCTTCTTCAATTGGGAAGATAAGTCCTTCCGCAAGCATTTTCTCTACCTCCTTCTTGACCTTCTCTTTTATTTTAGGATTAAGGAGGTATGGTATGTGCTTCATAGGTTTTGAGTTGGGTTTTAACTCGATTTTCATTTCTCCCATGGCTCCTTTTATACCTATCATTTATGACAATGTTTTCAAGAACACATCCTCATACTCCCGCAACAGGCTGTGGAATTCATTCATAGTTTTATCATCCCAGTAATATCCTATGGAAGATATCTTAAGATGCTCTGTACTCCCTATATTAACTTTTCACAACTTTAGTGGATGGTTATAGGAGATACATGTGTGACTAGGTATAGTATCCTGAATCTCTCTACTATCTTTTGTTTCTTTAATATTTAAGTTTCAAAGTTCTTCTAAGTCATCGGGTTTTTCTAGGTCTTTATAAAATTTACAATAGGCTACAACCATCTTATCAGAGTCATGACTCAGACTAGACTGAAGCAATTGAACATGGTCAACACATACTACTGGGTTTGGTCTCTTTTTGCAAATGTCAATAAAAAACATTTCTTTGATTCTTTGAAGGACTGTGTTGAGCTCATGGTACTTACTTGTAAAGGAGAAATCCTTGCAAAATGGGTCTTGTAAAGTCTGCCAATAGCTTGTTTGTCTTCTGGTCTCTTCATTCATGTACCAATATTTTGGGATTGGACCCAGCGAGTGGAGAAATACTTGAACTAATAGGTGAGAGGGTACTTCCGCAACTTGCCACTGTTGTAAGCAATGTTCAATATGCACTTTGGGGTTAGACCGTCCATCGAACAGTTGCACATCTTGAAAATTTATATTCATCTCTTGTTTCATTTGATCCATGTTTTGGAATCGACATCGGATGGCTTGCTTCATGCCTTCCCACTCCATAATCAAGTATCTATGAGTGGCCCACCATCTAGCAGGGGTATCCTACAAGGTTAAGTCAAGAACATAGGTCCTTTGATCCATCGCTATTTTCTCTTCCATGCTGGAAATAAAACTATGTACCTCTAAGGTACCATCATATGTTGGGTGTTCTCTGATATCGGTTCAAATCCATGTTGTTTCTCTCACAGTTGCGCATTGTCTTGAGAATCATTGGTATGAGCCTTGCTGCCAACTATCAAATGTTAATTATGAATCCTCATCAACAAACTGTATGCTTCTCCACTTATCGATCCATATGCAATGGGATTTATGTAATCTATTCTTTTTCCTTCTCTTATGGTGTATAATTGGTCAAGATCATCTGATTCCATATTGTTTTCCACCAGTTCAGTGTGGCCTTTGCCCTAAATATGGATCTAAGGGCTAAGCCACTTTTATCCCATCCGCTTCAAACGTCATGGTGCCCTTCTTTAGATCAATGATATCATAGTTGGCATATGCCCAATCAATTCTGAGTAGATAAGGGTAGGGATCCTTATCTCCAATGATTTCAATTACTTCAAAATAAGTCGTGGTTTTAACTCCCGCAACATCAATTTCTACATTTTCCAACCTTCCTACTGGGAAAATGTAGTACTAGTTTTCCATTCTCAACATGATAGGGGAATACACTAACTGAGGTTTTCCCAACGCTTCCCAGATATTTTTGGGTAGGATGTTGATCCAGATGGATATCGGTGGCCACTCACCTTTTCCAACTGGCTCAAAATAGTTTTCTGGCAATTTTGGTAATTTACTATTTTTAGCAGTTTTTCGGGTCTTGAAACTTCTAGAGCCGTTTTGAGGTCCTAAAAAACATATTTGAGGGGAAATGGGGAGAAACAATAAAATTACTTCAATGTTTCCCCCAAAATAAATCTCCTCGACGATACCTTTCCAACAGGCTATCATGCGCTTAAAACAGAGATCGTATGCAAAAGTTACGACCCCGAGAAGTTGATGTACTAACTTACCCAAACGAGGCCCACATGAATTTTGGCGCTTCATCTCCTAGGGTTAGGTTTTTGGATGTCTAGGTTTTTTGGCATTCCTTTTTATTGTATCTCTGTTATTTTGTGTTAATCACCTATTAATAATATGTAGTAATTTCGTTCTTCTCATAAAATCTGGATCAGTGGTATCAAAGAAGTCTTCTCCTTGTTGTCTTAATGCATGTCCCCAACGAGATAAAAGTACAAAGAGTTGGGTCTCAAGATTGCTTCTCTTGAGGACAAAATCTCTCACTCGCCTAAGAGACCTCTCATGGCAGGAGAAAATAAAGATGACGGGACAAGAGATCCTTTCAAAATGTTGCTTGAGGAAGCCCTCACGCAACAGAGGAATGAGATGATGGATAGTTTTTCGCAAATCCTTCGGCCGCTACCAACAGGTGACACATCTTTTTCGAAAGGATGCGTCGCCCCCTTCAAAGTACAAATAAACTTCGATATCCCTATATTTGAAGGTCAGATAGACGCAGATGTTGTAGACAAGTGGTTGAATCTACTATAAGGGTATTTTTCTGTCCATAACTTTTCGAATAGAGAAAAGATTACTTTTGCGCTCTTGAAAGTCATTACCCATGTCAGAGATTGGTGGGAAACTTTCTGTGAGAAAAAGGAAACAAAGGAACCCTCATTATTTACAGTCACGACCACCTAGGAATCCTTCAGGGATGTTATTAAGGAACAATACTACCCTGTCGCAAGTTATGATGGCTTGTATACCAAATGGACCACACTACGGCAAGAAAGAGACCAAGAAGTGCCAGATTTCACAAATATCTTCCATACCTTGCGCACCAAGCTGTGTATCAAAGATTGATAGAAAAAATTGGTGCTCAAGTATCGCAGTTCTATGCATAGATACATCCATACCGAAATGGAATTTCTAGACATCTCATCCTTGGGCGTGGCCTACCAATATGCCGTCAAAATCGAGCAAAAGCTCAAACAAAAGACGCAGAAATTTGGGCCTGCGAACGCCTCACAAAAAAAACTAGGAAGGGGTAGCCCTAACCCACAAAAAAAAGGACAGAGAAAATATGGACATTATTAGGACAACCAGTCCAAGCCGCAAGCAAAGAAGGACATCAGAAAGAGACCAAGAAGTGGTGTGAATTCCATAAGAGCCCTTGGGATAACACTGTTGACTGTCGGTCAAAGAAGTCATTGGTGGACGAAGTGAAAGCCTATGAATCATATGTGGAAACTGAATCTGAGTCAGAACTAGAAATGGGAAGATGGATCATTGACGTGGAACCCAGTGCCACCATTTCTACCACCAAGCTCCAACCTGGTGAACCAGACAAGCCAGAAGAAGGAGAGCACCTCTTCCATTCATAGATGTGAGTAAAAGGCACCCCGTTGCACTTCATCATTGATATAGGTAGCCAAAAGAACCTCATCTCAGTAGAGGTCGTTAAGCAGTTGGCCCTGCTGACAACACCGCACCCACAACCCTACACCATTGGATGGCTCCACCATGGAAGCGATCTCTGTGTCAGCCAACAGTGTCGACTGTCGTACAACATCAATCCCTTCAAAGACGAGGTATTGTGTGATGTTGCTCCTCTCGAAGTTTGTGATGTTATTTAGGGCCAACCTTATTTATGGAAACATCATGTTGTATATGAGTCTCAGCCTTGTAGTGTTATTATTACTTTCAACAAGAAATTGTATAGGATACCCGAGGTAGTCCCACCTAATGTTATTTCCTTGATCTCTGCTAAGCAATGTAGGAAGGTCATCTCTGAGACGGGGAATTTTGTCTTCTTCGTGATTCACTCTCAAAATGAGCGAAAGATCACAACCACATCTAGGGTCTCTGCGGGCGACCTCTCCACACAACAGAAGCAAGTAGATAAGGTCGCGGAAGAATACTCAAATATCTTCTCCTCACCTAATGGGGTACCTCTACATTGCTAGGTCAAACACCCCATCGATTTGATCCTCGATGCACCACTGCTCAATGGGCCAGTCTATCATCGCTCTCTGTTAGAGAATGAGGATATCAAGTGAAAGATCCAAGAACTGCTCCAAAAGGGCACATCAATCCCAGCTCATCACCTTGTGGGAGCCCAATCGTGCTGGTATAGAAGAAAGATGGAACTTGGTGACTCTGCATTGATTACCGAGCTCTGAATAAAATCACAGTCATAAATTGATACCCGATTCCCCGAATCGACAACCTCCTTGATCAACTCATGGGGGGAAAATAATTCAGTAATATTGATTTGAAGTGTGACTACCACTAGGTCTCGATAGAACAAACAAATGTATGGAAGACCGCCTTCAAGTCAAAGGAAGGCCTTTTTGAATGGTTGGTCATGCCCTTTGGTTTGAAAAATGATCCAGCCACTTTCATGAGGATGATGGACGATATCCTGCGAGCATTCACCAATACTTTTGTAGTGGTGTATATGGATGATACTCTCATTTACAATAATACTTGGGTCGAACACTTGCAGCATATTCAACAAGTTCTCCACACCCTGCGATAGCACAAGCTATACGCCAACTTGGAAAAATTCTCCTTTGGCACGGACAGGGTCCATTATTTGGGCCACGTCATTGATCAGCATGTCATACATGTGGATCCATCCAATATCCAAGTCATCCATGACTGGCCAGCCCCAACCACACTCATTAAGCTTCAGAGCTTCTTGGGCCTTGCCAATTTTTACCGCAGGTTCGTGTTGGGATTCTCCCATATTGCATGGGCCCTCAGCCAAATAACCAGGGATGGTGGTAAGGTGAAATTTGTGTGGGGTCGGTACCAACAACAAGAGTTCAATGATTTGAATCAACGCATGAGCTCAACTCCAGTACTTTCACTACCAAACCTGCAACAACCCTTTGAGATCGAGACAAATGCTTCAGACTATGTTGTGGGCGTCGTTCTCACTCAGCACGACCACCCCATGGCCTATCATAGTGAGACACTATCAGATGTTTTCTGTAAGTACCCTACTTACGACAAAGAAATGTAATCCATTATGCAATCCTATCGCTAGTGGAGACATTACATTCTTGGGAAGGAGACAATCATCCACACTGATCATAAGCCACTACAATTCATGCAGACACAAGGAAAATTACAGAATGACTGCCATCAAAAGTGGTACACATACTTGAAGAAATTCCACCTCAACATCAAGTATAAAATAGGAATCACCAACCGGGTTGTTGATTGCCTTAGCAGACTACCAGTTGTGGCACTCACCATGGTGCTAGACTCTTGCGGCCATGAGACCTCTGGATGGCCCCAACTTTATGAGACAGATCCTGACTTCGCCACCACCTACCAATTTTGGGTGCAAATGCAGTTGTTGATAATTTCCATCTTCAGGATGGGTTGTTGTGTCGTCTGGGCCATATCTATGTTCCATCAAGCGAGCGAGAGAAACTAATTTGCGAAGCCCACTACAGTCGGGTGGAAAGAAATTTAGGCGTCGAAAAGACAATGGCGATTCTACATAAACATTTCTACTGGCCGAAAATTCGATAGGACGTCAACAAGTATATCAGGTCTTGCACTTCTTGTGCTATTGCCAAACCGACCACTAAGAAACAGGGCTTGTACACCCCTCTTCATACTCCTGATAGGTAATGGGAATCCATCTCAATGGACTACATGTCGGGCCTCCCGTCCACCAAGCAGGGAAATGAATGTGTTTTTGTGGTTGTTGATCTCTTTTCTAAGATGGCAATTCTGGTTGCCTACAAGAAGAGCATCACAGTAGAGGCCACTTCCAAGCTCTTCTTTGAATGAGTTTGGGTACATTTTGGAATCCCACAAACCATTGTCTCAGATCGGGACAGTCGATTTCTCAACACATTTTGGTCGAGTCTCTGGTCATTGCTGGACACCAAGCTCACCAAATCCACGACCTTCCACCCTGAGACAGATGGCCAAACCAAGGTCGTAAATCGAATGATTGTGCATATCCTTCGCATGTATAATTCCAATCACCCTCGCACATGGGATGAAATCCTTCCCTATGTCCAACATAGCTGCAACCGAGACTTTCATAGCTCAACTGGCCATAGCCCCTTTCATGTGGGGTTGAGATTCCAACCATTGGGTCCCATAGATGTTGCACTTCCCCTTGCGGTCACCTCAACCGACTCATCTTCTGCTCCAACTAAAGCTCACAAAGCCACCTGGTTCATTGAGCGGATCCAACACATCTGCCAATAGGTTCAGGATATCCTACAGAAGTCCAATGACAAGTACAAGCAGCGCCATGATCAACATCGGGTGCCACATAAGTTTCAGGTGGGCGACAAAGTTTGGTTGCAATTGCCAAAAGAATGCCTTACAAGACCCCATCGGAAGCTTCACCCACTCCGTTATGGGTCGTACACCCATCACCAAGGCCGTGGGGGATAATGATTTTGAGCTCAAGATTCCTCCTTTCCTTGGCCTGTACCCAGTGTTCAATGTGGATCCCCTTCGCCCTTATTTCCCACCATTATTAGACACCTCAGAAGTAGCAGAACAACTGACACCAACATAGCTCAACCTCGACTGCATACAAAATGCATCTAGTGATCAGATTATGGACACACAGATCAAGGGCACTCGACAACAAAGGATCCATCTTTATCGAGTCGTCAAAGCAGAGCAGCTCCTGCACCAGGGCAAGTGGCTCGCCTGTGGCCAAATTCAGCAGAAATTTCCTCATCTGATGGGGGAGCTCAACGCAATGGAGACCATTTCTTCCTAAGGAGGGAGGATTGATCCAGGTGGATATTGGTGGCCACCCACCTTTTCCAACTGGCTCAAAACAATTTTCTGGCAATTTTGGTAATTTACTATTTTTAGCAGTTTTTCGGGTCCTGAAACTTCTGGAGCCATTTTGAGGCCTTCAACGACGTTTTTTGGGAAAACGAGGAGCAACATGGAAACTCCTTCCATGTTTCCCCCAAAATGAATCTCCTTGATGATACCTTTCCAACGGGCTAACATGCGCCTAAAACGAATATTGTATGCAAAAGTTACGACCCCGAGAAGTTGATGTACTAACTTACCCAAATGGGGCCCACATGAATTTTGGTGCTTCATCTCCTAGGGTTAGGTTTTTGGATGTTTAGGATTTTTGGCATTCCTGTTTATTGTAAAAACACCTTCAGAGCCTCATTGTAATCATCTTCTTACGAATGAGCGCAACCGTCACATCTCTTCTCAGAGATAAGCTGCCACCATTCCAGCAAGCTTGTTTTCCACTGCATTTTACAGTTTCATCTTATTTCCTTATTGAATAGAAAACCAGTTTTACAATATCTTTGTTATTTTGTGTTAAGAACCTGTTAGTAATCTGTAGTCATTTCGTTCTTCTCATAAAATCTGGATCAGATGTTGACATTGGATCCCAAATCTTGCATGACATCATTTATTTCAAAATCATCTAGCTGGGATTCTAACCTAAATTATTTTCATGTTCACACCTTTCTTCTTTGTATTCTCTGGGTATTCATCTCAGGGAGGTTGGTCCTTATTGTGGCTTATGGGGTTCCCTCATTCCCCAGTATTAGGTACAAGGTGTTGTGAAAATTATCTGTAAGTTGGTCATCCCCTAGGATATCAAAGAACAATTGAAACCAGAGATTGATTATGTTTTGAGACTGCTCATTGTGTCTCTTTGGAATTACAGAGTTTCTAAGTGACGATGGTGAGGTAGGGGCTTGCAAAATTTTAGGTTGAAAGGTGACTTTAGGGGAATTCTCCATTATCTCTCGAGTAGGGATACTCTTAAATATTTATATTGCATCTTTGAAGAACAACTTTTGTTTCAAAGGGTCATACATGTCATCCTTGGGAGCTACTTTCTGAATATTGGGTTGACTATCTACATCTTCCCTAGTTTTTTCTCCTTCGCGAGCAATGATGTTGATATTAGTATATGTCCCTCTATTCCCTTTTTTAGTTCTAAGCCTATGAATTTATCTCCTCGTTAACGAACTTGATCTTCCCATTTTGCGATCAGTTCTGGGAAATCTTTGGTTTCATGCCCATTAGTCCTACAGTGAGAGCACCATGGTATTCTTGGGTGAGGAAAGTCTCTGGCCAAGTGACCTTGTTCATTGCAGTTGTAACATATTCCCGACCCTCGTCCTCCTTTTCTTCCTCCTCTGAATCTACCTCGAACCCCACTTCCCTGGCCTCTTCCAGGTCCTTGGGAGGTTTCATTTATTCTGAATGTTGTCCGATCTAATATGTCAGGAAGCACGTCTAGTGCTCTGCATTTATTTGTAGCATGTGTTGTAGATGTGTATAACTCACAATGTATTATATTTCGTGGAATAGTATACTTCTACATAACAGGACATTGCCTCGGTGCATGCCCATGTGTCCGAAAAATCTCACAATACTCAGTTGGATGAGATGTTTGAGTGCCTAGAAAGGTATGGTATAGCCCTGGTGCGTGGAATGGTAGAGTTAGAGATACATGTGAAACTCCTCCTGTTGGTCCTAGAGAGGGTCCCATCGGGTTGTGAGGAGGTCCCACTCCCCTCAAGTGTGGACATTTATTTTCCATATGCCCTTCTATGTAGCATCTTGTGCACCAAACCTGAATCCTGGTCTTGGTATGGGTAATTCTTGAATATTCTCTGTTAGCGTCGATATTTTTCCCTCGAGTTGCAAAAGAATTTCATCCACCGGAGGCCTAGTCACCCTCAGACTCCCTCGATAACCTGCCATGGCTTCGATCTTCAACGACTGTTCCAAGGTGTCTGTTAAGGTGGATATCCATTTTTTTGTTAGAGTAATTCTCGTCAGATCTAGTAATCCTTGGATGTACCCCTCCCTTTGGTGATCTCTGTGAACTATATTCGATAACCTCCCAATAGCATCATTAAATTTCTGACTATACTCCCAGGGATATTCTCCTCCCCTTTTGTTGTATCTCCCGCAACTCAGAGAAAGCTTGTTTCTCTAACTGAGGTAGTTTTAATTCGGCGATGAACTTCAAACGAACTTGGGTAAGGGTGAATGCTTTTCCTTGCACCCCTGGTTCAATAGCCTTCATGTACCATTTGAGGGTATGAACCCTCAAGGTAGTTTGAAATTATACTAACTTGTTTGCATCAAGAGTCCCTCTAGATCTCTAGATGGATTCACATAAGAGCCAATGTTTCTCTACATCCTCGTCCCCTTTACCCCAGAATTTTGGTTATCGGGCAATCAAGCCTCCCACATTTTCTTCCATTCTGGGTCTTACTTCTCCTATTAAAATAAAACCTAACGACCCTAGTTGCGCTATGCCAAGAGATCCCAATATCCTCCCATCATTTACACTTACATACTTTGACTGACTAACGGAATGTGACAGAATAGAACTAGCATAAGTATGCGATATAGATCTTACCATGGCTATAGAGGACACCTGGGGAATAGGTGACTCGGGGCTGGTTCCACTGACTTCTGGGCAGGTTTTTTTCTTTGGGGGGTCTTGTTTTCTTCCTCTTGAGAAACCTTCTCAGCCTGATTCCCGGTGTTTCCTGATATCAAGGTTGAATCTTCTTGGTCTTATGCAAGGTCCAGAATTTCTTCATCTTCCCTTGCTTCTACACACTCCTCTTCGTGTCCACCCACTTGGGGACTCCTTCCTTTATGAATTTCTCTCTACTTTAATGTTAGGCTGGCCAATATTTCTTGTCTTCTTACCTTCCTCAACTCTTCTTTATTTCCTTCATTTTTTCCTCTTGATTCAATTTCTTTCTGCAACACCTTAGTCTGCTTTGCTACTTTCTTTACCTTTCTGTGCCACCACTTGTCAACTATGGCGACTCTTCTCAAGGATCACTCTTTTCTTGCATTCTTTTCTTGATCTTCCCACATCTATCAAAGAACCCTTTACCCTTCCCAGGTCATGATCCTACACCAAAATCACCCTACCCCAAGCATAGGTGTTTAGGCTACCATCTTAGTCGAGGGAATAGTTATCATCCCCTCCTCCATCAAGAATGCTTTGATCCACAAGGTAATTTCCCTCAACAGTCTCCCACATGCACCTTTCTTGGTAATTTCTTCCACCCATGAAAAATATTGGTGACTCTCATATGCAAATTCAATGATATATCCTTACAACGTCGTGTTAACCTAGAAATCGGCTACTCACGTAATCTGGTGATCCAACCGATGAAGTGTTGTGATCTTCTTTACGTCCCACGTACAAGCCTTCTTGACGCTTTCTTTAAATTATGGCGCTTCTTGTAGCTGATATATCCAATGGAACAATTCTTCCAGGAACTTTACCCAGAATATCTCATACTAGTCACTCGATCTTTCTGAGTAAAATATATAATCTCTTGTAGCATTCAAGATTTTACCTCACAACTCTTCTTCCTTCCATATAAAGGCATCAAAATTTTGGTCCCACCATTGCCAAATACCAGATCTATAGTTCCACAGAATCAGTCTCCTTACAGGTTCCCTTTTAAGGAAGAGGTCCTGACAATGTAACCATTTTGCTGGCACAAAAGTGATCAGACCAAGGTCCTTCTCAAGTTACCAACAAAAGATATCGATGTAGTCTAGTGCACTGGCATTTTAATCTTCCTAGGAGGGAATAAGTCTCACCCGAAGCGCAACCGAGACGAATAAAATAGAGAATGGTAAGGAGAATACTGAGACATATCTCCAAAGTATCAAGATTCATGTCGCTCCTGTGCAAGATAGCTTAAACCTGTTGCAATGATGAACATTTCCTAACTGAGAATGGGGAAACAATGTTGCGATGAAATTCATATGTAATCTATAACCATTTAAGCATATTAGACATGGAATATAACATAGTATAACATTCAATCGATTCAGAAGACTAAGTACACAAGATATTTTCAAGAAAATCTGGGTCTCCCACTGTATTATCATATAACATGGTTCTTCTCAAAATACAAGATCAACTTGAGTTACAGATACAATTGCTAATGCCAAAGATAATAGAAAATGCTTCTATACTACTGTGAGACAAGGTTATTTCAGTCCCTTGCTCTTTCCCAACACTACAATACTACATGAATCTATTACATTATCAGTCTGGTTCCGAACTCAAATCTCAGGACTTAGCTAAACTAACAACATGAATGATAACAACAATAACACTAGAAACAAAGACAACCCCAAGAACCCCTTTAAAATCATATTGATCCCATATATGTATAATCTGATCCAAACTTGCTAGTTGAGAACTCGATATTTCAATCTTCTTCTAGATTCGGTTGCAACCTCTTTCTCCCAAAACTGGTGTTGTGTTGTCCTTCCAACTGTTTTCTGTTCTAACTGTTTCTTGTTGCGCACTTCCTTTTCTCTTCTTTGTGTTCCTTCCTTTGGTCGACTGTCTAATTCCAAAATAACTTGCACAACTTTTTTTTATCAAAGCAAAGGGCCCAACATATGGCCACTGAGATCCACTTGGATTAACTAGGATACATAAGGACAACCGTTAGTTAACAAGGTATGCTTATCTTCCCTCTAGTGTAAAAGGAAATAAATCTAGTTATATGTAGGGAAACCTCATAGTAATCTATCATGTTGTCTGTCTTGGATCACAGGAAGATCCAAGGGAGAACTCACCTAACCGTAGGATGGAAATCTTTGATAAAAACATGGAAGATAGATAAGGACGTAATCGTCATGAATAATAAATTAGAGGCTTGACTATTAGTTTAGTAAATGAGAAGACAAATTTTAATGGGCATAAAGAGAGAATGGATCCATTAGAGCTATTAGAAACCATGAACAATTTTAATATGGAAGTGAAAAGTTCTAGAACCGATAATGAGGTTAATAAAATCCCAATATGAATAAAATTAACTAAACACTTATCTACTTCGAATTTTAAATTAGCTACATAGACAAATAAATAATGGATTGGGTTCAAGGCATGAGGAATAAGGGAAAAATCACAAAATGAGGGATATTCATAGAAGATCCAGGCACTCAAGAAGTGCTACCAAAACTCAAAGACATCACTACTCACCAACTAATTCAACCAAGAAGTCATATGCATCTAAAGAATCAATGAGCAATCCAGAAGAAGACATGATTAATATAATTTGCAAGGAGATATTATAAATATGAAGCCACCAAAATTTGATGGTAAAAACAAGATGGGAGAGGATGTTGAATCTTGGCTTCTAGGGATAAGAAAGTATTTTTATCCACATAACTATTCATCCAATCTAGAAGCCATAATTGTTATACACATTTTACAAGGAAAAGCTTATATGTGGTAGGATAATCTAAATCAATTTAAGAAAATCAATGACATAATGATTTATTAGAAACCATTCAAAAATTATTTCTATATGCACTAGTTTTTTTAGCACTACCATGAAAATAAAATGCAAGAGTTCTCTCAATTTAATTTGGAAAATATGGCTATGGAAGAATATGAGAAAATGTTTCTGGAGCTATTGAGATATGTGAGGTATATTAAAGGGGAGAAGGTGAATATACAAAGGTTATTGAGTGTAATTCCATCATTTTACATGGAAAATATTCAATTTGATTAACCTAAAACTTTCAAAGAGACCGTTAGAAAATCCAAATACCTTTATGATCAGAAAAAGGGTAGAGCACCATTTCTCCTAATGTGTTGTGTTGTAACTAGAGATGGTTTTTGACTGTTTAGAAACCATGCCAAGACATATTTGAACCAAATTTAGATCCAATATGGCCCTTGGACCTGAGGGTTCTCCCTCAAAGACAAAATAAATTGACTTCCTGTTGTCTCTAGACATCAGCTTACATCATTAATCTTGGGTCGCCAGATTTGATGGTAAAGAATAGGTTAAATTAGGAAGGCAGTGTTTAAGGATGAATGGTAGCTCACTGGAAATAAAATGTTGTAATCCTCTCAGATCATAGGCCTAATCCATTGGGCATGGAGTCTCACTAAATAGAGCATAATCACTAATAACACAAGGTGGAAGAAGATGAGAAAACATAAATCTCATAAATTATAAAGGGAAAAAACAATCTCTATAAACCTGAGATGAAAAAAATAGTTTTGCTCGGAATTTAAATGAAGTTCTTTGGATGAGCACAACAATGAATTCAACAACAAAAAACTCACAAAATGACTTGGAATCGCACACTAGTGGTGGTTGTACAAAATTAATGTTTTTAACATATACAAATTTGACTGTAAATTGCATATTAAAGAACAAAAGAGATGGAAATTAAAGAAGCTTAAAACAAAAAAATGAAGAAGAAACAAGGTTTGGTTGAGAAAGAGTCATGAATCCTTGAATTAATACATCACGCCATAGGAAATTACAATTGCCCTATGGGATTCATACGGAATACACAATCATACTGCCCAATTCTCCTAACCTACTACCCCCTTTTCACCCTCTTCTGCTAGTGATTTCATACTCTTTGAATGCTAGCTTGAATCCCTTAAAATCTGGAACATATTTCCCAACTGCTACCTCAAGATATGGAATTGGTTTATCAAAATAGATTAGAGATAAAATCTTTCAAAGGGATCGATAGCTCGTGGGTTAATTGTCCCCAATTCCTTCAAAATAGAGATTTTGTTGGTTATATTTGATCCTTCAATTCATTTGTTTCTATCTATCTTTTTGAGAGACAATTCCATTGCATATCTGGACACATGGAGATAGACTATTAACATCTGAAATTTTCATAATATTTATCCCTTTGACAATATTGACAAATATTATCCATGGTATTTCATCAACATGGATCTAATCTTCCTCCTTGTACGTATATAATGAAATATTTGATGGACTATTAGGGGAAAATAATAACAGTTTTGTTTTTTCTCAAATGTCTTTGTTGTAAACATGGCCAAAGAATTAATATTCAAATTTACCAAGGTTGTCACTTCATCTAGAGGAAAAAGGAAAAGGTGCAAAGAAACCACAGAGGCCCCAATCATGGCCAACTGCAAATGCCTTATATTTACCAATACAAGCCTATCCGGTCTCTAATAATATGAGAATAAGTGTAATCATGAATATCATGAGTGGCATTTGTGTCTCTATATCCTTGCATGTCTCAGAAACTTCACAATATACCATCTTTGTAAGCACAAGGGTTTGTCTAGTTCCAACTAATAGATAGCCTTGGACTTGTTGGCATTGGTGTCATAATCATTGACAAGGATTGGTTCAGTGACATGAAGGAGGAATCATATCTCTTAGAGGAAACGCGAGGATATTGGTCAACATCGAATGGCTGAGTTGTGCCTCCCATGAGCTCGTCTTCCACATAATACTCATGATTCAAGTAGCCAATAATTCCACGAACTAGGTTTGATACATGAATCGTTCCTTTTGTTGTTGGTCTTGAAAGCTCAATTTGTAAAGGAGATAAAGGGATTCCCAACAATGAATGTTCCCTCTCAATCATGGATGAGATTTGATTTGTTGCTCATGATTTTTCTTTCCTGTCTGAGGTCACCTTTGCTACATTTCTTGTTATACTGTAATAATCTTGAAGACGATGCCTTGGTATTATTTTCCCACATTTAACAAAGAATCCTCATCTATAATCTTGACCATACATGTGTTCTTTAAACTGGCAGTCCACAACAATTGCGGGGGGTCGACTTCATGGTTTAATAAACTATATATAGGAGGGACACAATCATCCTCAAGCCTCCACATCAATAAAGCTCAAACCATGGTAAAGTTTTGTGCCCCCACCCCCCCTCTTTTTTAAATGTCGACCATGCGAGGGGGGGCGCAATACAAGAAGGATCATTGGATCTCCTTTGCAATGAACCGTTGGATGATGCGCCCTTCCTTTTTTAATCATGGTCATATAAAATTTGGCTAAAAGAATTATTGTCAATGCACTCAAGGAATAAAGGATTTATAGGTTTATTTTATGAATCCGCCATACAATATGATCTTTAAAACATAACTCAATAAACAATGTAATAATTTGAGAGAAACACTTCACTCAATACATGATCAAGGTAAGGATTAAGGATAGGGTTCAAATGAAACTTTTGAAACGAGGGAAATGAACATGAAAGAGGTCAAACTAGAGTTGAAAGGAATTTTAGTCATGAATAAGAAAATCCATTTTCAGGAGAAAACTGACATAAATTGACAAATTCAATTTACGTTACGACATATTGGAAAGATCATGAAAAGGAAAAATTAGATCAGAGGAAGAAGGGATTCAAACCCCCTTTCTTCATGAAAGGTCCTAATGCATATCAACAAATTCAACCAACTCATAGTGGATCCAAGATGGTATATTGATTGGGGAAAATGGCAAGGAAACCAATCAAATGTTTGGGATGTGAGGGAGACACTTCGTACAAATATTATCCTCATAAGATATAGACAATTAGGAATATGCACAACATACATGAGGTAACTACATTGCAAGATGCGGGAAGGAACATCCCAAGAATATATTGATCCATAAACGATGGGCCTATGGCATGTCTGTTTCATCAATGCGGAATTTATATTTTATTCTCAATTATTTGTTCTTTGGGTTGTTCATTTCTTGGGTTGCATTGCTTGTGCTCGCTAGGACAATACCACCTAAGTTCCCAAACTATGTCCAAGACCAACAATGAAGAAAATGTTGAGTGGATGGATCTATTCAACCAATACTGAAGAAAAATTCTAAAGTGGTGATTTTAGAGGACCATCAGTGAAGAAAATTTTCTTTGGACGAATTTAGTATCTTAGCAATGGAGAAAAATTCCAAGGGTGATTTTAAGAACTCATTATCAGATAAAAATGACTAGGGGAGAATTTAGACATCCAACATCAAAGAAAAATGACTTGGGGTGAGTTTAGTCACCCAAAATTAGAGAACAATTATTTGGGGGCAAAGGGAATACACCCAACTAAATAAAAATGACCCAACAATGATTAAATTGGACCAAATTCTCAGTTGGGATGCCCAACACTAAGAAAATCACCTAGAGGGGTATAAATTTTCCTAGGCAAAATGAATGTTGTAGTCTAAAGATTAGAAGAAGGAATTCAAGAAGAGAGGGATACATTATAGGATAAACAATAGGGACATAAACATACTCACAAAGAGAGAGATATTTGTGGGAAGTATATCTAATCTACCTTTGTATTCTATCTTCATGAGTATATATACATAGGATAGATGGTTGGAACATTGCACTTGCTTTAACTAATCACCCATTTAGTCCCATTTATCCATTATACACATTTGTATACTTTATCTTATATTACATTCATAAGTATGATGACATTTATGAGGCCTAAGACGCTCCCTCAACATCTCCCCCACATTCAAATCCTTGATCGTCCTGAGCAAGTTTGCAACAACATCCTGGCTCTCTACTCTTGCAGAAGTCTCCTTACTGTGCATCGACCATGCATACCATTTTGCATAGGTAAATTAGTTGCAACAACCACCAACTATATAGGAAGATACATGTATAGAAGGTTTACTATGAATGGTTACCAATGGACCTGGATGATTGCATATCATATGTTCCGACTCCTCAATCTCCATATGATCAACTCTGTCGATTTCTTGTTGGGTGCCACCAGATTCCATACTCACTTACAAGTTTATATTCCTCGCAAGATATGGTGTGGTTCTCTTTAGGGCTTCTCCACTGAACTGTCATGCCTAGGGAATAATTTTATGGAATCGATGAGGTTCTATGGCCTCATCCAATCCTACCATTCCTCTGCTTTCTTTGTCATGACCCAAGAAAGTGTTATACAACTCTTCTACCAAGGGGTTCAATCAATTCAAATGTTCTTGTGTGTGTGTGTGTGTGTGTCTTTCTTGAATTCCTTTATGTCTCTTGATGTCTCTTTCTTGAATTCCTTTATCCGCTGCCAAAATGCTCATCATCAATGCTCTATGTAATTGTTCAAATAAGATGCTACAAGATTCACGATCAATGTTCAATCAAGTGCTCAATGTCCATATGCTTGTTGCTCTTATGCCCATCAATCTTGTTCCTTTGTTGCCTCTTTGATGCTTCATGAATCATGGATGTGCTTCTTTTTTCTTTCTGGTCTCTTGGAATATATGGAGTTTGTATTTTTCATTGCATGAAGAATGAATCAATTCTAGGACTCTAATTTATGATCATGACTCAATTTAACTAGGCCTTGACTAACTGAACTCTACTATGATCCTCTCATGTTAGTAAAATACAAAAAAAAAAAAAAATCACGTGAAGGGACTTCATGTCGTCATTTGGGTTTCGACTAATGCCGGTGAGAGACCGACTTACATTACATAGTTGTTGGAGGGGATCACCTACGTCTAAAACATGTACGTTTAACCCCCTCCTTTCTTTAGAATCCACTAACACATTGATAAATCCTCCTTCCTTTAGACACAAACTCAATTTTCAACACTCACTATAACAACTTTTTCTTTTCAAAGAGTGAGAAAACTACTTCCTTCATGTTACTTCTACACTTCTCATGAGTCCATATACTTTACAATGGTATATCTTGTACATAATATTAACAAAACATTTCATACAATTATTTTACAAAATAAAGACTTCTCTTTTTGAAAACTTGATATGGGACCCTAATAAGCTTTATGTATGATGCTTTTCAAGTAGCTTCTTAATTTATGAACAACCAAATATTATTTTATTCTAACCACTTACAATCCATGTATGAACAACAAAGTTTTCTTCATCGTTGTCATCCACTTTACCATTCTGTCCAAAAACTATTAAACGCAACACTTAGACCTAACTCAATGTCCTCATTCACAAAAAGAGGACATATGCATCCATTGCACCATGCATCCAGTGATAAAGAAACAAGCCACATGTGGCCCAAATACTAAGATTTTGAGCATATGGATATGAAGATATGAAGATATGGGCAAAGTTACAAGGATTTAACACATGAAAACTTTTAATTATTTAAAAGAATATAATACTCTTAATTATAAAATTAATCAATTATGTTTTATTTTAAATTTTGGATATCCTTTTATTTTTTGATATATAGCAAAACTTCTAACCATACCATATACTTATACCAACAAGACATATGTGGCAATGTCCCTGCCAAATACTAAGATTTTGAGCAAGATGCTGCAATTGATTATTAAAAAAACGCTAATTCGTTCTCAACTCGCAATTTCAGAACGAGAGATGTTTGATGTGCCAATTCGAGGTGTGGGGATCGGCCTGTCACCCTTTATATACACCATAATTTCCACAAGCACAAACTGTACTCTTGATTATGGTAAAGGATTAGAAATCAAATTTTGATGGAAAAATTGATTTTCCAGGAATTAGAATGACAAGCGAGAGGGCCCGTGGCACTCTGAGATCTTCTTAGGGGAGAATGTTGACCAACATTAATATCTGACCACCAACTATCAGTGTCAATACACAGTTACTGCTCACATAGCGTCCTTCGTGCATAGTGGTAGCCTCTGTAACTGCTTTTACAAACATGTGGCTGAGCGGACAAATCTTCCAAGTTGCCAGTATTGAATGAAGTTGCGTTAATCACTCCTGTCAGTTTACGCGCATCTCGAGGTCTGTCATTGAATGCCAGTTTACGCTCATCTCGAGGTATGTCATTGAATGGGGTTGCATTGTCATATGCAGGAAATTTGGAGCAACGACATCTGTACTCGGTTTCAGCTCACTAACTGCTTCGTACAGTAAAGTACTTATTATGATAGCACATGTGCACTGCTGCGAGATACCCACACATGGATTCTAGCACCATATAGCTATCCATCTATCAAATAAAACAAAAGGGCATATGCTGAAACGACTGCTCTTCTTATTAGTCCTTGCCTATAGGATATAGTGATGAGTGTGCACGTTGTATATTAGTTAACTCATTTACCATAAATTTATGTTGTTTAACAAAGTCTAGCATTATTCTGTTGAATTTTTATACTTGATTTTTTATTTATTTTTATATTGTTATTGGTTAATGAATTTAATCTTTTATGGTAAAGGTGACAAAATTTATGGTTATGTAAACAATGAGAATTTATTATCATGTACTTAGGGCAGTGATGATACAAGTTATATTGAGAGGCATCATGTACTTAGGGCAGTGATGATACAAGTTATATTGAGAACTCTGAGAGACGAAGGCATTTATGGTCATGTATTGAGTTGACAATGAAAATTTATGATCATGTACTCAGGCAATGGCGATGCAAGTTACACCGATAACTCTCACAGACAAAGACATGCTTTTTGTATATTCCAGACGCTCTTTGAGACTGCCATTGAGAAACCCATATTTCCCCAAGGGGTAGCTTGCCTGTGTCGGTCTTTATAAATTCGAAGCAATAAGTTGAAGGGGATACTGCAGTCATGTCTCCCATTCCAGGGTTTGATTTCACGAAGGAGGTATAGAAACTTTTCAAGTCTACAAATCCCCGTTAAATTAGAGCATACAGAGTTTGATTGATTCCTGGTGGATGCGAGGTCACCCTAAGAGCATCTGCTGCAGTCAACACGTTGAGTGATTGTGATCATTGTTGCCATTATGATGTTCTATTGCCTCGGGTTTTTCTTCTCCTCCACCCATTGACATTCTTGAAGGCTCAGTATTAAGATAACACAGATTGAGCGACGACCATGTGTTGTCTTGTGTAGTTATAATTAAAGATTATATGGAGAAAAAGGCGAAGACATTGGTGGAAAAATAGAATCCAGATAATGATGTAGGCGCATAGACCCCCCCAATTCAAAAATCAAATCGTGAACCTTCCATAAGGTGGATGTGGAATTGTGAACCTTCCATACGCTGGATGTGGCTAAGAGGACATGATTCGTCAATAATTCTGGATAAATGATAAGGTTGTTGCAATATTTAATGATATGATCCTTATTGTATTTATTCTTATTTATATGTAATCCTTCAGGGGTCGTTGAACAAGAGGTCAGACACAATGTAATCCAAGCGAAAGCGGTCAGGGCCTAAGAGATGCCTTAGTGTGTAATCAAGCTCGATTTTAATATAAGTCTGTGTATTTTATTTATTTGTGTCTTGATGTGTTTAACCTTGCATGTATAATCCTTGAATTCAAAAAAGTGTTGTGAGGCCATAACCTAGTGTTGTAAGTCAGACCGAAGGTTGCAGGTCAGAGCTGAGAAATCGAACATTCCAGTGAGGAGGAAGATCGACCGTTGATCACAAAATGGATCAACGACGATCCATTAAAACGATAGCAGTGGTATCAAGATCTCGGTGCATCGGCCTATCCACCCCCCGATGTATTGTTAAACCAAGAGTAAAGTGGGACCCGAGTGCCTCGACATTCTCACATCCTGACACCGTGGTTCCATCGTCGAGTTCCATCCTATTGGTCAACCGGTACGGTACTGGGACATATCAAGAAGGAGTGGTAAGTGTAAATGTGTTGAACCTGCACAGAAAAGATCTATGTAGCAATTGACATACACAGTTTGCAAAGAAAGTATGAGAAAGAGAAACATGAGAGAAAGAATGGAAGAATTCTCATTAACCAAATGAATGAATGATAATTTACACATGATATACTATGTATAAATAAACTAATGCACACTGGAGGAGAATCCAATGCGCCATAGTGGTGGTCTAGAGTGATCTGGACACACACCAACAATTACGGAAGTAAACTTCCACCTAGTCTAGTCTCTCAGGCAGTTACGGGAGTGAACTGCCACCTAGTTTGAGTTAACTAGTCTCTTAGTCTTCAGTTAACTGACTGAAACAGAGTGAAGTGAGGAGGCGATCATGGAATCATAAGTAATGCGCTAGTCCGGTGATGATCACAAGGACAATGCACATTAGCTAGTGATAATCCCAATGTTGCAAGGTGATAATCCCAATGTGGCATCTAGACTCCACTAAACTGATCAAACTGAAGTGTGAACTGAAGATAATATTCTCCTAGAGGAATACTCTCCCTAAACTATAGGAGACTGAATAATGACTAATAAACATAGGGAAAACCTTAGGAAAAATAAATCATAGGTGTGTGTGAAGTATCTCCAACACTCCCCTGAACATCACTATGGTGAAAATAAAGAATGGGTCCTGGCAACGAGGTCATGCTAGGTACCCAAATACAAAAGATACACTGAAATAAAATAGGAAAGAGGGAAACCCCCCCCCTCAAAGTACAATATATGTAAAAACAGAGGAACCAACAGTTGCTAGGTAACTGTGTCCTTCACTTTAAGACCACTGCGTAGAGAATGGAACTTCTTCTTAGTGAAGGTCTTGGTGAAGATGTCGATGATCCCCTTGTGCACTAAGTCCCGGATGTAGTGCATGTGGATATCGATGTGCTTCGTCTACTGCCTCTGAAATGGATCTTTGCAGAACATCAGAGTGCTCTGGTTTTCACACCATATGACGATCAACCGATGAAACTAAATTCCCAAATCAGTTAGAAAATGTTGTAGCCACATAGCCTGAATGGTTATGTAAATACCCCTATGTACTTTGCCTCGGCTGAGGATAGAGCAATAGCATCCTGATTTTTTCTCGACCAACCGATAGACCCAGAACCAATACTGAGTGAGTAACCATATGTGGACTTGCGATCAATGTTATCGCCAGCCTAGTCAGAATCAGTGAACCCGATGAGGTCTAATGTAAAGTTTGTTGCATAGTGAATCCCAAAGGTGATGGTGCCCTGTACATATCGAAGGATACGCTTCAAAGCCTTCCAATGTAGTTCATGTGGCTCCTGCATGAAACTGGAGACTTCTACAACTACATAAGAGAGGTTTGGTATGAAGTGTGTGAGATACAACAAGCTCCCCACTAGTTGTTTGTATAGTGTGTTGTCAACCAGTGGAGTGTCCTCGCCATCCTCAAGTCTAACTCCTAATAGGAAATGATTCGGGGCAGACTTGTAGTCTGTCATGTGAAATCACTCAAGGAGATCTCGTGTATACTTGGCCTGAGACAATTTGATGTCTGATGCATCCTAACTGATCTTGATTCCAAGGAATAAATGTAGCGGTATGTCATCAAGAACCTGTCATGCAAAATCCTCTTGACTACAACAATCACTGAAGTTGAGCAACCGATGATCAACAAATCATCAACATACAGAACTAGGATTAGAAGTGAATCAGTCGTCCTGAGCATGTAAACATTTGGGTCTGACTTACAATGTACAAAGTTTTTTGATAGTAGGTAGGAGTCCATCTTGGAATGCCATGCCCTCGAAGCCTACTTGAGGCCATAAAGAGACTCCTTCAATTGATAGACCAAAGATCAATCCTGCATAAATCCCTGGGGTTGCTCCATATAGATCTCCTTAGAGAGATCTCCGTGAAGAAATGCATTCTTCACGTCCATCTGACGGACTTCCCATCTTTGGTTGCTGCAATATCAAGTGCCAAACGTATGGAATCCATCTTTTTTACTAGAGAAAAGGTCTCATCATAATCAATACCATGCATCTGCTGAAAGCCTTTGGAAACTAGCCTAGATTTGTATCTGCTAACATGTCCAACGACTGTGTTCTTGGTCCTATAGACCCATCTGCACCTGACAAGTTTACTTCCTGAAGGAAGGGGAACCAGATCCCAAGTCTAGTTCTCGAGGAGGGATCTATAGTCCTCCTGCATGGTGGATTCCCAAAAGGGATTTCCAGCAGCCTCACCATAGGACTGTGGATCTGAAGACTGAACCAAGAAAATATTCCTAGGTGGCATCGGTTCAGTGCAGTGAGTGCAAGAGGAGGCTCCTCGAAATCAGATCGAGTCCTCCTAGTATCAGTTGGATCCCCAACAAGATCTCCTGCATCCTGAAGAGTAGTCTTGGCCCACTTGGGCCTCTGCTCTGGCTCTACATATGCATCTACATGCGCTAACTCTGCATCTGACTGTATTGACTCTTTATCTGGATCATTTGGATCCTATAAATCAAAACTCTCATTTGAAGAAGAGTTGGCATGTGTTTTTTCATCATCTCTGACAGGTGGAAGAAAATAAGTGTCTGCATGCAGCTATTGAGTTACATGCGAGACACTCTCCTCGAATTGGACACTACGCTAAATGATGAGATGGTTTGAGGAAGGATCTATGAGTCAGTATCCCTTCACATCGTTAGGGTATCCAAAAAATATACACTTTGTGCTCTGTGGATCATGTTCCTTCCACTTCTCAGAGGGAATCCTGGCCCATGTAAGTGAACCAAAAATACAAAAGTGGGTCACTTCTGGTTTGAGGCCGCTCCAAGCCTCATAAGGGGTCTTATCCTTGAAAATTCTATGGGGAGATTTGTTTTCGATGTAGGTTTCACAATTAAGTGTTTCATCCCATAATCTCTATGGAAGTGACTTGATGCAGGAGCATCGCTCCATGTCATCCAACCAGCCAGCCATCCACGTCAGTGTGCATGCATTCATATGCTAAAAGGGAGGCACAACCTCATTTGAATATGAAATGAATGTAAATTTAATGTGCTTAGGCTGTTGAGCCATAGAAGTCGTGCCTTTAAGTAGGTGTTAGGTAGGATCGGCTTTAATGCTAGATCGGATGAGATCTAGATCTAGGTGCTGGACTAGACAACCATTGAATGTAATTTATTAGGGTAGGTAAATCCTGGAGGGAAGCGCTCGATGAGCCCCTCAGGTAAAGAGATTTTGAGATCTTATTTTGAGTTAGTAATAGTAGAGCAGAGTAGAGAGGAGCCAGAGAGAGCTCAGGAACACATTGTAATTACATGCATTTGCCATTTGTTAATACAAACAACAGTTTTTCCTGCATATTCTGTGTATATGGATGTCTGTGTGTGTTCCCTATGTATGTTGTGGATGTATGATTGTTGAAGCGTTCTGCAGGAGTGTGTTTGATTTCAGGTTGAAGGCCTTTGAGGCTTCACACTAGGAGGGTGTGACAGAACATTGTGGGTTCTGAGAGCCGTGCACAGAGGATGCACTTCTAAACGCTGCGGGTTCAGACAAAGGTGTGCTGAGGCACAGGACTGGAATCATCAACTCAAGAGAAGAAAACCTGTGAGGTTGTTGAACACCTCAGGAGGTAAGGCTGTGTGAGTGAGAACACAGTTGCAGACAGAATCGTGGAGGATTCTATAGAGCTCTACCAAGTGGGCATTGAGCGTGTGTACAGGGGTGCACAGAGGAAAAAGAACTCTGTAGAGAGTTTGAGGAAGACCAGAATCACTGAGGATTCTGAGAAGCTCTGCCAGGTGGGCATCGAGCAAGTGCATAGGTGCACAAGGGAGGAAGACAAAACTGTTGAGTGTTCTGTGGAAGAGAAGACACTCTGCCAGGAGGGCATGTGAGTTGGTGTGCAGATAGGCACAAGGAGGAAATAATTCTTTGAGTTCTTGAAGTTGAGGAAAGGTACACTGAGGGAACTTTCACTGGGTTGCTGAATACCCAGAAGTACTCAAGAAGAGGCTTTAGCAGAAGGATAGCTAGGAGGGCATCCATTCCATTCTCCATCTGAGGGAGAAGAAGGACAAAATCCCCCAAGGGGTCTGAGTGTCTGCGTAAAATCAGGATGGACAGCACTAGCGAGTGCATCTGAAGACTCTGCAAGGAGTGCAAGAGTTGGGAGCATCCTTTGAGGATTCGAGGAGAGGAAAAGCTCAGAAGGAGCAAGCGTTTTCATATGCGCAGGCAGGACTCATAGTCGAGGAGTTCGCAGAGGAAACAGACAAAGGTCAAGGCCTTGGAGACTTGAAATTCTCCCAAGGTTGGGAAGGAAGTGCGTAAGCTCAGGAGGAGCAGCGTCAGCCATCAGATCGGTAGGAGAACAGATCTGGACCGTTGGTTTTAAGCATCCAGGAGAAGCTTAGGAGGAGCCTACAACAGGAGGAGACCGATAGCCGTCGGATCTCACTTAGAAATCCCGTCAGCCATTAGATCTCAGGAAAGTTGCGCAGGGTTTAAGTCCTAGTGTGCATATGAGGAGTCTCGGAGGATTCATCGGGATATCAGAGTCATCGGGGATTTGTTAAGGCAGAGAATCGAGACCTTGTGGTTCTCGATATCCCGAGAAAGGATCCTAGCCGTTGATATCGGTAGGACATGCGTCAGACATCAGGACAAGAGTCGGGATTTTACCCATCGGGGATTTCGGGAGTGTAGAATCGTTGCATCTGGGAATTGCGATCTGCGATATCCCGACGAGAGCTCAGAACCGTCCATTGGCAGGGACACGTGGCAAGAGATCCTAAAGAGTCGTGAATCGGAGAATCGGGGTTTCCGTAGACAAAAGACTCGTGCATGTTGGAATCGCGATCCGCGATTTCCCGATAGGATCAGAGCCATCCAACAATAGGGACACGTGGCAGGAGATCCCGCAAAGTCAGGGATCGGGGAATTGAAAGTCCCGTGCACATGACAACGGGAATCATGATATCCCGATACGTGATTTCCCGACGGGGTTAAGGACGTAGTGGAGGACAGGTGTCGGAAGGTCAACCCTCGCAGGAGTCAATGCCAAGTGGAATCAGGGATCCTGAGAACATAAGTTCTAAACACTTCAAACCCGCGAAGTCTGAAACTCTGACAGGGGAAAGCACGTGGTCTCGTGGACTAGCAGGTCGCATGAGAACGAAGTTAGCCGGAGGGAGCTAAGGAGTGGAGAAAGGTACCATCGGGGATCGGGATTCGGGGATCCGTGAGGACAGTGGATCACGACAGCGCAAGTGCCGATTTCCCGACGAGGAAATTCCCGATAAGAGCAAAGAAAGCGTTTGGAGAATATTCATCGGGGTTCGGGAATTTGTGAGACCCGATCTCGTGAGTTCAGGACTCGTGATCTTGCGAGGTCCGATTTCCTAATAAGACAAGGGAAATCATAAGGAGAGTCCTGTGGGTGTTGGAAGGTCATGATAAGGGATTTAAAGAGCATTTCAGCTCTTTGGGCCGAAGGAAAAGAAGGTCCTGTGGGAGCGTACGTGCCCCTGGGTGGCACGTTTGCATCATTACTTTGCATGTAGCATGCAAGATTGCATCTCTTTTAGAGATATATTTTTCCGCTCAACAACTATGTTTTGTTGTGGAGTATAAGGAACCTTGTGTTGCAACTGAATCTCGATCTCATGACAAATATTTTTTATCTCATGGTTGACATACTCTCCCCTGTTATCTATTCGGAGGAATTTGATTTTTTTCTTGATTGTGTTTCAACAAGGGCTTTGAAATCTTTGAGGTGTTGAAAGACCTCTGATTTTTGCTTGAGAAAGAAAATCCATTTGAAGCATGAGAAATCATCAACAAAAATGAGCACGTACCTTTATTTATTGCTTGATGGATGCCGAAAAGGGCCCATGAGGTCACTATGGATCATATCTAAAGGAGAGGAAGCCTTTTGAGTCTTTCCTTTGTCGAATTTCTCTTGAGTGTGTTTTACAATAACACATCCCTCACAAATTCCTTTGGAGAAGTGGATGTCAGGTAGACCATAAACCATTCCATGCTTGCTAAGTTGTTGTGTATATCTAGAATTTAAATTCGTGAACCTCTCATGCCATATCCTACTGCTTTCATCAGCATGGGTAAGCAATAATGTACAATCTCATTCAATAAATTCAAAAAATGTGTAGAGTCTATATTGATGATTTACCTCACCGGTAGAAACCCTGGAATTGGTTTGCATGTCATAGATATCCACTGCATCAGGTGTGAATATGAATCTCTTTCCGATGTCGAAGTTTTTCATCCGATACACGGAGATAATATTGACGGAAAGTTTGGGAATGTGTAGCACATTCTCAAGGTTTTCATTTGTGAGTTCAATTATTCCTTTGTCGGTGACCTCGACTGGAGAGTTGTCCCCCATCAGAATAGGAGGAGCTTTCCATGCATCCAATGAAGAATAGACTTCTTTTGTGGCTTCCATGTGGTGTGATGCACCCAAATCTATGATCCAAGCATCAAGAGAGGAGTTGATGGAAATCAAAGCATGGATAGAATTGTCTTTCTTGGGATTCTGATCTTTTGGCTTCTTCTTCTTGGCACCCTCGGGGATGCAATCTCCAAGTTTGTTTTTCTAAAGTATTTGGAACATTTGATCTATTTTTTTCTACATACATGTGGATTCTGGATGGAATGCTTTATGGCAGTAAGTGCATTTCTCCCCTTTTCTTTCCTTTCCACCTTTGGATCCGGAGGCATCGTTGAAGGGTTTTGAGTACCATTCCTTCTTTGGATTTGCATGTGCTTTCCTTTTGTCTTTGCGTTTAGATTTATGATATTAATGAATTATACAATATTGCATAGTAAGTGCATGAACCTTTGGGACTTTGATTTTTCCCATATTGATGAGCTTGTTCTGCTCTTGTGTCAAAGACTCGATAAAGGCCTTAAGAGAGGGCATCATCCAGGTGGCTCCAGAGGCGAGCCTAACTAAATGAAATGTAGATACAAACATTGAGTATTCGGTACCAAGTTTGGATAGAATGGTAAGAACCATTTGTTTATCCTCCTTATATTTATCAACCCCGTAAGCCTTAAGTTGCGACAACAAATCCTTATATTTAGTAAAGAAATCCTGGAGATTGTCGAATCTTTTTGGATCCAAAGTGAGCAATTCCACCTCGAACATGCGTCCCCTCATATCATCCTATTTGCCAAAAATCCTTTCCATGGTGGTACAGGCTTCTTTTGGAAAAACAAGACCGCGGAGCAATAAAATAAAAAAAATGCAGAAACAAAACACAGAAGACACACAATACAAGAGAGACACAGATTTACGTGGTTCACCCAGTGTGGGCTACGTCCACCAGAGAAATTGCCAGGTCCTTCCTTTATTATTATCC
>ML799050.1:73017-123326 GCA_009831015.1 Picea engelmannii | reverse complement strand
TTTCCCTCATAAAAGAGGGTTTCCTTCTAGGGAAAAAAACCCTAACATAATCTCTACCGTTAGATCTGCGACCTTATAATGAACGATCCAGATTTACAATGAAATTACAATATACTTTTACAAGGCAATTTTTTCTTCGGGGGGTTCGCCCCCGAACCCCCGCTTGCCCCTAGACCCCCCAGAAGGGGGGATGGACCCCCCGGACCCTGCAAAGGGGGTACCCCCCCTCTACACTCCCCCGCGTGGAAGAGTGTACATACTTATGGGGTGTAAATACTTCATGGGGTATAAACACGGTTGAAAGAAAGGACCTCTGAATCAGGAAGATAATCAGGCTCCACAACCAACAACTTCTTATAGGAAAAATCGGTAAGTGTGGACACAAATTAATCTCCCTAACTTCGACAGGAAGCTAGAACAAAACAAGACAAAATAAAAACTTCACCTTAGACTTCATTGTCATATAAACTAGTTCAGAGAGGGACACGTGACATACCTTTTAAATGACGCTTGATCCTTGCTAGTGTCATCCTTGTCGCTCCATCTTTCAATTTGCGGGATGGTGAACCTATTTAAGAAGCACAAACCAACAAAGAGAGATAACAAAGATATATATATTCCAATTAATTCTATGTATAAGATCAAGGAGTTATACAATAAAAGTCAAGACACCTTTATAGGGAAGAAATGTATTGTTACATTATATTAAATTGGAAAGTGGAGAATACAACCCATGCCTTGATGTTGCAAGGTCCTTTTCAATGACTCTTTTCTCCAACACACACACCTTAGCTCCAATGCCTTTGATGAAGAAGATCCACCATCTGACTTAGAGAGCTAAAGAAAAGATATCTCAGGTATAATCTATAGCAGAACTCTTCATACATATGCAAGCCTTTGCAAACCTTATCCTTTTCCATAAGAGTTCCCTCTTTATGTAGGATGAAAGAAGGATGGATGAGAAGATTAGGATGATCCCACTAAATCAAAGAAGCAAGTAAGATCCAAACCGATCGGAGGCCACCTCATCTTCTAGAAGATTCCCTTCTAGAACATTCGTGAATTTTGAATTTTCCTTTGTTTAAGCATCGTCGCACCCTATGCACAGGCAGTCCGCGACGACGTCATAGTCCAACTTTGGTGAAAGGTGCGATGATCAATCATCGTCGCACCCCAAGTATATATCAGGGTGCGACAATCTCCCTTGTCATAGTTTTTTAGGAAGAAAAGGTAAACCACTTTTTTCATGGAGAAAGTCTCTTTTAGTGTTTTCAAGGAACATGTAAGTGATTTATGCACATGTCGTCATTTGATCACTAGAGTGACCAAAATAATGTGTAACAGAATGCCCCCCAAATTATGAAGTTGGAACCCGTGACAATTGAAAATTTTTGTAGAATGTGTGTGTCAAAAACAAGGAGTGCATCATTCAGGAACCTGCAAACAATCAAGCATCTACATAATAATATACCATCTTCTAAGGTAGTCATTCCCATACTCAGACTACACGTGACTCTAATCATAAGTTTTAAGTGATTCATGGCCACTAAAGATGCAATGTGGATCCATGTCATCATGATTCAACATAGCCATGAGATATACACTGTGGATCTATGCTCTTTAAAGAATTCAAATTTGGACATAGCCACGAGACATACACAATGGATCTATGTGTCAGTACAAAATTATGAATACTCCGTCGCAACCTAGACTGATATGATGAGATCCAGGGTCTTCAATTCCATCGTCTCTAAGTATGAATCTAGCCATGTGATTACAGGTGTTGAAGTCGAACATGGTATAAACCACTTGATTACCGGTCATTAATGAAAATCGTTAACAAGTGTGAGGGAAATCACCATTCATGCCAATGACTCCCAAGTTACTCTAGTACAATCCAACGAATGTGAATGAATGAGTTGAAGTCAAACACTCGATAGAATCTTCCAATCAGAGGCCAATGATGTGAACCCACCGTTGAAAGCGAAGAGACCTTCCATTGAGGCATGAAGGATTCAAGGTACTAATTTGATTTCTAAGTCGTGTTCCCAAATAATGAGTTGAATTCAACAGGAAAAGACTCGTCATAGGAGGGCCTTAATGTATCCCCCATCAATGACACAAAATATGTAACAGATTTGAAGTAGATCAGAGTATGAAGTGATTCAAAACTGACTCAGAGAAGGCCGACATGGTAGAAAATTTATAAATCTAGATGGTCAACTCGATAGAAGACTTGTTTAGGTTGGAATTCTCTTGAACATATGAACGACATGACAATTTTCTTGGTAACATTGAATTAAGAAGGACCCAACATATGAACTTGTGGATGGTCAAACGAGAGAAAAATGGATTTCCCAACTCTGATACAGTAATGAAGGGGGGTGTCATGTTCAAGAGTGACTTTACTACCACTAACACAGATACAGATACACATTTCTTTCCCAATTCCCCCCCACCATTTCTGGCAATTACCTCTTTATTTTTATGCAAGATTGAAGAGGATAACATATTCTTGTAATGTAAGCTCATCCTTCAGACGAGTCCCTCAGAGTATTTTTAACGAACACTAAGAAGGAGTTGTTCGATCCCATAGGGGTCTTTCGATGCTTGTTTTGAGAGTCCAAAGAAAGAAAACTTGAGGGTTTTTCATGTTTAGAGAGTTTGGAAAAAACTTAAAGAGAACTCCATAATGTCATTTTTCATAAGTTAGTCTAACAAGACTGAAAAAAAGATAATCTACCACTCATTAGACGTTTTCTTCAAATACTTTTACGAGCGTGAAAAGAACAAGGTCCCTCGACTATATTTTCGTGTTTAGGGATTTTGAAAAGATCTTAAAGGATACTCCATAAGTTTTGTTTTTCGTATTACCAATGCGAGTTAGAAAAAAAGATAAAAGGTTACTTGATTACACTCTCATGGTTTCACAAGCGTGAGAAAGAATTAAGACTGTGCTCAAAGTTTTTCCTAAAAAACCCTAAAAGCATTTTTACATAATAAAAACACACACAAAACAACCAAAAATGGTGGATCCTTGTCAAACGTCTCATCCTTAGATATTTCAATTTGTAATAGAAAACACTTTGCGAAGTTGGTTAGACTTTAGGGCATAGGTAAAATATAAAAAATAATTTAATTTTGCAATAAAATATGGTAAAAAGTAATAAAATAGGTCAAAAGAACCCATTTACCATTTCATTTTGCAATTTCACCCAAATAGTGCCCAAAACCCTCTTTTTCTTCCAAATTTCAAGCATCGATTTCAGAGCACATGGTGGACCATTTCACAAACTGCTTCCGTAAAAAAGGTAATCTCTTGCCCCTTTCTCTTTTCATGGTTTAAAATTTCATTTTTATTGGTTTAATTTTGAGTTTAGGTCGATTTTTTGGAGGTCACTGTGCTTTGAGATCGTCGCAGGCTGACAGTATCGTGAACTGCAGAAATCTCAAATCATTATAGGGGACTCAAAGCTAGGGTGAGACGACGTCACTCTGCATAAAAGAAAATCCCTCCGATGACCGTAACTCAATTTTTGAAAAACAAAATGAGTTAGAAAAACTTCCAAGAATTGAATTTTTATGACTCTAATCATCTTTTGATGTTACTTGGCAGGTTTTCCTCTATCAAAATGCTTGAGTGGAGGGAACGAGAGCACGAGGAAGAAGACTATTTTTCCAAGAATGACTCGGGCACTATCATGGCACTCTGGGAATGTGGTTTACTCAAGTTCTTCAAAATTCAAAGCATGAGAGCCCAACTGAGATTGTTGGAGTATCTAATAGACATGTGGGATGTAAATGAACCATCCTTTCACATGGGTGTGCATACACTCACCTTAGATATAAATGACATTTAATTTCTGATGGGGTTAGCTCGCCGATGTTCTTGGGTATCACTCTCGGGAAGAAGGGGTGGGGGAGAACCCATGGATTACTATGTTGTACACCATTGCGTGCCAGGTATGGAAAAACATAGTGGCAAGGTTTCCATTAGGGATGTTCTGGATTTACCATTGAGAACCATCATATATACTATCACTAGGATGGCAAGAAGTGTGGCTCCCCACATGGCTTTGCAAATCCACTTTCAATACGCCATAGAGTGTATGGAACCTCGGGTCTTCAATTGGTGCGAGGGTGTCTTAAAGAACACGAAAAAGCAACTGACAAAGTGTTGGAATGGTCAATTGAAACAATTTGGTTATGGATCCATTTTAGTGTCCTTCTTCCTAGAGAGGGTCCCTGTCTTACGTTTACAGGTGGAGTGGGGCATACCCTCTCCAAAAGATCCATGGATGACAAGATGGGTGGATTTGATGGCTCGTCACGGTGGCATGCCTATCGTCAAGTATGAAAAATCTTTCTTCTAGTGGTTGAGAGATCAACTAATGATGGTGGAGGATTATGCTTATGCTAGGATGAACTTCTATGGGGATTTTGACTTAGCTCTTCCTGAAGGATCTCAATGGAGAGACATAGATAAGAAGAAAATTTTAATTATATGATGTTTTTGACATTTTAATTATATAATATTTCTTTTTTCATTTATACAAGACTAATCAAGTGCTCTCAATAATTCATATGTGGCGCCTTATCATCCTTCAGGATCATCTCCCATTCATAGGTGAGGACAGATAGGTGTTGTGGCGGGTCGAGGAGTTGCTGCCAAGGATCTCGAGGAGATCGAGAAGAACCTAGAGGGATTAACCATGAACATCCCTAATATCATGGTGGATGAAATTCCTCGTCGCTACCAACACCATACAGTTGGAGTCTCATCATCTATTAGTCGACTTCTCCATAGAGTAGCATGGGAAGTTGTTTTTTATAACGAAAAACATCCTTGATTCTTTTTTATATGAAGCCAAGAGCTTCACTCTTTTGATATTTTGGTCCTTGGACAAACACTTTTTGTAAATTTTGTCGTATTAATATAAAGTTCCTACCGACTTACTTTTTTTTTTTTTTAATGTGTATTTGGATTTATAAATGTCTCAAATATATTTCTAACACATAATTAGCCAATGCATCTGTCAATGTGTTTAGACATCTAGGAATATGTTGATACTCAATATAATCAAAATGTCTTTCCAACATGCAAATTCTTAAGTATACCCATAACAAAGTAGGACTTTAGATGGAATAAACGTTACTCAATTGAAACAATACTAACTATGAATCAAGTCGTACAATAAGATGACGGATGACAAATGAAATGACATTAGATAATAATTCGATAATTGCACTGTATTATGCGATATTATTAGTTCCGCGACCAAGGCAAACACCGTGTACACTGATCAACTCATCCGTGGGTGCATAGATTTCCCATGTAGCAGACGCTAGATTTTGAGTACTGCGACTAGTACCATCAACAAAGCCAATATAGGGTAGCGAATACACTGACATATGGAAACCAAATACAATGCAAGGTAAGCATCTAAAAAGTGAAACAAAAATGAAAAAAACACACTAGAGTATGATACACTAAAAATACACAACACTCATGCAAAAATAGTTTAAGCATATTACTTCTTCAAGTAAATCCCATTTTTGGTTTCACTCAAAGGAATTCCATCATAATCTACCAACTCATAAGCCCCTTTCTCCAACACTCGTTTCACAATATAAGGGCCATGCCACATGGGCTCAAATTTACCGGCCCCTAATAAGTCACGATCCTATTAGTAAAGGAGAACCAAATCGCCCTTAGAAAAAACACGTGGTTTAACATGCTTGTCATATTGATCTTTGACACACTTCTTATGAGTTTCAATGACTAAGGAAACATCATGAAAAGTCTCATCTAATTGCATCAAATACAAGAGACATTCTGCTTCAGTTGAGGTGTTAGGGAGAAGTTCGAAAACTAGTTTCAAAGATGGGATTTCACATTCAATCAACATAATAACTTCAATATCATATACTAAATGGAAAGGTGTAAACCTTGTGGCATATTTAACATATGTACGATAGGCCCATAATGCCGAGAAGATCATCGTGTGTCAGCTTGACTTGCGAATTCCTATCATCCATTGAAGCATAGTAGTAAGAAACTTGTTAATTACTTCAACCTAGCCATTGGCCCATGGATAGTAAGGTGTTGAGTTTTCATGTCGAAGAACCAACTTCTCGGTAAGTTCAAAAATCATGAAATTGTGAAAATGACTACCATTGTTAGTGACAATGGCTTGAGGGAAACCAAATATAGTAATGATATGATTGAATATGAACAACACTGCAGTTTTCCCGGTGTTATCAAATGTACGCATCGCCTTATCCCATTTAGTGAAATAATTCACAACTACGATAATGTATCCATGCCCCCCCGCCGAGTGAGGGTTACATGTCATGAAGTCAATACCCCATTTAGAGAATGGACCAAAGAAAACTATAGGGTAAAGAGGAGAAGGATGAGATAGGATCTGATTGTTATGTGTTTGACAAGCGTGGAATTTCTGGAAGACAATAATGCAATATTTAAACAATGAAGGCCATAAGTAACCAGTTCGTAAGATATTTTGGGCAATGGGATACCCAGACATATGACCGCCACATGCTCCGGAATGATAGTCATTCAAAGATTTTTCAGGTTCATCATAGGTTAGACAACGTCGAAATATGGAATTAATACCACTATGGTAAAGGGTATCACCAAGGATAGTATATTGACAGGCTTGATACCGAATACGACATTGATCTACACTAGAAAGATCGGGCTAAAAGGTTTGGTTTTGGAGATAAATGATAATCTCTCCATACCATATGTCATCAGAACTGATCAGAAAGAGAGACTCATCAGGAAAGGAATCCTCTGCCACAATTTTTGTCTTAGTAGAGGGAAGGTCACATATCAACTCAACAAAAACCAAATATTTATTTGATTTGGCGTTCTCAAATTCCAAATAAAACTCATGGAGAATCACTATCCATTTGGAGTATTGTCCCCCCAACAATTGTCGAGTAAGGATGTGTTGCATAAGGTTGCAATAAAAAATGAATGTGGTTCTACGCAATAAGATATAATGACGAAAACGTTGAACAACTTGAACAACTACCAAGATCAATTTATCCACATGAAAATATTTGGTTTCAATGGTCGTGAGACTCTGAATCAAATAGTAGATAACATGTTCATCATGTGAATCATCCTCTTGGACTAGAACCATAGCGATGCTAAAGTCCGAAGTAGCTAAGTACAAGAAATAATCTCGACTATAATCAGGTGGAAATAAGAGTGGTGTATGGGTTCAGGCAAGTTTCAAAGCTTCAAAGGCTTTGTTGGCAGTGTCATCCCATACAAAATCATGACCCTTTGTAAGAATTCAAGTAAAACCTTTCGTTAATTCAACATAATTGGGGATGACTCGACGTAAAAAAATTTCCTTCCCTTGCAAACTTTGGATTTGGCGTAATGTAGAAGGAGGAGGAAGATTGAGAATAGCTTCAACCTTCAGAGGGTCCACCCTAATCCCATGTGTAGAAATGATAAAACCAAAAATTCGTCTGGAGTCCACACAAAAAACACATTTATGTGGATTCAATCGTATGTGATAATTGTGAAAGTGTAGGAAAATGGTCTATAAATGTGTCGGGTGATCTTGACGATGCACAGAATGCACCGATAAATCATCTAGGTAAGGTTGTACAACGTGCTTAATATCATGAAAAGAATAAGACATAGCGCGTTGAAAAGTCACACCAACATTCTTGAGGCTAAAAGGTAGTTTCTGGTATGCGAAGGTTCCCCAAGGTTAAATAAAAGAAGTCTTATGTTGATCCAGGGGTAAATTATTGATTTTATTATAGTCAGAGAAACCATCCATCAAAGAGAAGATTTCACTCCTGACATAATGGTCAATGATCTAGTCAATGAAAGGGGTTCGATAATTATATTTGGGACAAGCCTTGTTGATATCCCTATAATCTACAAAAACAAGGATCATGCATTGTTTCTTCGTAATTGGAACAAGTTTAGACACCCAATCAGTCAAATCCATAAGATAGACAAAACCGGCTTTAAGAAGTTTTTCAACTTCTATTTTAATAGAAACAACTTTACGTGGATGTACTGGGTGAAGTGTCTGTCAAACGAGTTTAGCATCCAGGTAAGTATTAATATCATGTACAACAATATCTGGATCAATTCTAGGAATTTCTTCATAACTCCATGAAAAAACATCACAAAATTCTTCAAAAAGAGCTTTGTAAATTCAGATCTCATCAACAGAACATGAGGCACCGATGTGAAAATTTTCCACGACTTCAGGTTTAATTGAAATATCTAGAGGGATGGTGGGTGAAAAGTTACCCAAGTTCCCTTCATACAAAACATCGTGTATTGGTTCAAGAACAGGGAAATAGTAACAACAGTAGACATATTTGAAATCCATTGGTAACTCTCTATGGTCTCAGGTTCTAGGAAGAACGATGATGCCCATTGTCCCATGGGGTATCTTCCATAGACACGATTGTCATGATCATCTCATCGGTGTGAAAAAATACGTGAAATGGATCTGGAGATGTGTCTAAGAGAGAATGAGGAGAATGATTTTTCGATTGAATAACTTGATAAGCCAATTCCATCGGACTTAAAGGTATGTTGTCTCCGTAACGAAAACATTCATCAGAGCTAGGTATTATCCAAGGGTCATAAAACTAAGGGATTTCACCAACAATGGTTGATATCATGTTAATCGAAGTGACAAAAGGAGTAGGAATATAGTGTGGTGGAATGGGGAACATCCCCATTAACAATACATCCTTTATAAGACCCACACCGACATTCTCATAACTGGGAGGTGTTTTTGCAATGAAAGGTACGTTACTAGTACGTTAATCAGAATTAAAGAAGGTAAGCTGATTAACAGTAAAAAATTTCCTTGGTGAGGGAAACGTATCATATGGAAAAGAGTAGAAACAATTACACACATGGAATCAATCCAACTACTACCAAGTAGAAGGTTTTAATCGAGAGGTGCATCAAATACCTCAACCTCAACAATAACCGCTTTTCCTTCTAACATAATAGGCAACGAAGGAAGAACACCATAAGCTTTAAATCCTGTACCATTAAATGATTTTAGAGTATTGTGTGACTTGGTAAGGGCAGGAGAGCCAATGGATTTCCAACAAGTGACAGACATGACAGAAGTCGAGGCTCTTTGGTTAATAACGGTTTGACAAATATTCTTATTTTCCACAATAATTTGTATTTGAAACACTAATTGAGGAGGAATCCTTGGAATATGATCTTCCAAGTCAAATATTATCAAGTTCGTATTGGTAGGATCAATTCCACCAATATCCTTTAATAGTGCCTTTCGTTACATAAGACAACTTTGAAGGACTTCAAGAGCCGATATCGCAGGAGGTACCTGCGCAAGATATTCTACAATACTGTAGTTTTGAGCATCACGTGTGTGAGGATTAAATGATGACTTATGAACAACACCCTTAGGAGGAGGAAAAAGAACTATATCTAGAATTGGTCGTTCGAGATGAAGAGGACCGTTGGGAGGTGAAGTTGATGGAGGAGGTTGAACCAAAGGAGGTGGTGAGTCATCGACTTTCTCTTTTGAAGGAGAATAATCTTTGGCTCGAGTAGCGATTGCAACTTCGTTCTTCTTGGAGTCACCAGTACACATAAGTACATAAGATGTGGTAGAGGGATAAGGTTTGTCATGAATGACCAATTGGGCCTACTACTGAGAAGGAAAAGGTTGTGACAAAACAATGGGTGTAGGAGGTGTCTCAGTCCCTTGCAGGAACTTAGTAACCTCAACATGTCGTGGAAAACCTTTCATATAATGATCCTCACCACAGATAAAACAAGGATAATGAGGTTTTCTCTTTTCTTTGTCATCAACAGGCTGAGTCTTGGGTTTATCGGATTGTAGATTATTATTTTTGTCCTATTTATTCTTACCCTTCCCTTTCTTTTTATTTTCATTTTTACTGATAGGTGTAGATTGAACTGAATTAACCTAAGAAGTTTTACTAGGAGAAGGAGTCGGAGGAGGATTATTTTGTACATTAGCAGTAGTAGACTTGGGATTGGAATGACTAGATTGTTTATAATGAGTCTCAACGTGAAACGTGCCAATCACACCATCATCAAAATGAGAAGCTACTGGAGGTGTTGGGGTTGGATGTGTAGATGGACGAGGAGCATTAGGGATCAAGTCATATAGTGTGCCTATTTGTGAATAAACAAGATCTAAATATTGAGCATGACTAATCTCCTACTCTTCAGTGACGACACCACCCATGGCAACATCACGGGCTATAGGACCAATGAGTGACTTGGTAAACCACTCGGCCAATAGTTGATCAAGAAGGGGAACTTTGATTAAGCATCTTCTCCTCCTCCACTCATGAATATGATCAGAAATGTGAGTAGATGAGGATTGTTCAACTAATCTCAAAATTTAGGTTCCTATCTCCTATCAGATTGATAACTGGTAATGCATTAAAAAATACATAGCTAAGGTGTCAAAGTCATTGAAGAATCCTCGTGGCAATTCAATATACCATTTGGCTGCCAAACCTATTAGAGTTCATTGGAAAATACATAATCTAATGGAGTCATCCATCAAGGAGTTGGATGAACACCAATTATGGAAAGTCATGATGTGATTATTTGGATCTTCCCCTGATCGGCCGTTAAACTTAGGAATGTTTGATGGTAACTTGGCAGGTATGACTGACCAATAAGGATAATGCAAGATATGATCGTTCAAAATCCTAGATAAATACGGTAAATCCAAAGTAGCAAGAAACAACAGCTTCCTGTTCACTTGAGGAAGCTGGTAATTTTGAGGAGGTAGTCTCGTAGGTATACCAGTAGGACCATAAGTAGTCTATAGATAGTTAGAGGGTCCTGTCAAATTTGGTGGTGGAGGATTTTGAGCCAAATAGCCAACTTGGGTTGGTTTATTGGGTAAGCTTCCTTGGGAAGGAGCATTAGACTGAAAACCTTGACCCCAGGTAGGATTCATAGAACCTAGATATGGTTTCCCGAGATTAGGGGGTACAAAATAATTAACTTGAGGAGGTTTCCCCCCAGGCGGTTGTTGATTGCCTTGGAAAGGAAAAATAAAAGATTGAGACTGTAATCAAAGGGTATATTTCCCATACACTGGGTTATGACCCCCAACTTGAGGTTTCCCCGCAACTTGAGATGGCCCCCCAACTTGAGGTTGGCCTCCAACAGGAATTTGAAAACCAGAAGTGACGTAATGATTTTTGCCTCCAACTTGATTGGATCTATTGGGTCCAAGACAATTATATCCTCCACATAAAGGTGGAGGAGGAATGCTAGGCCCCCCCAGAGAGAACCTGGGTAGGTGTAGGAACAAAACTACTAGCAACATTATACTAAGGATGAAAAAAAAGATTAGGCCCTCTGGATGGATTCTGGGCAAGATTAGCAATAGAAGTATTCAGAGCGTGATACCTAGGTGGAAGTGACAAATTTGATCTAAGAGGAAGTGGTCTTCCAATAGGATCTTGAGTGATTACCACACTTCCGACAGAAACATGCATAACTTATGGGACCATGGTAGAGCTAGCGAGCTGGAGAGGAAGAATTGTATGAGAACCAACCAACAATTGGTCTGAGAGTGTGAAAACATTAATGGTCGTGCTAGTAAAATGATCCAAGGGTACTTTATAAGCATTGGAAGTCACAAGCGTATGTGATGCCATAGGTTTATTAGAGGTCCTATGGCATATGTGACTCATTCCTATTTTTTCAAAAATATTGTGTCCCGAAGAGGTCCTCCAAAGAGAAAGGACAGGGTTAGAAGAGCTAGGATTAAAAGTTCCAACAGTATGGACCGAAGTTCTAAATGATTCACTCTGAAAGGTTGGATTGTCTACATCAGAATTTGTGTGAGGTCCAATAGGTATTCTAGTATAATATTCATCAACAATGTCTCCCGATGAATTTATCTGGATCAAAAGTGGATATTGTACAACACTCAATAACAAATTTACAGGAAGTATGGTTTCCTCCAATGGAGTAGAAATTCCAATATCAAAGGATGCATCATTATTGACTTCTCCTTCAAGAGAACCCTCTGGTCAGTTAGGAAGCAAAGGAGTATATTCTTCCAGATCATCCAGAGGTAACCCTTACATCCTACGTGAACGATGAGGGTTGATGTTGGCCGCACCAAATAAAGAATGAAAGAAATCTATGGCCAACTAGAGAAACAAACGACACTCACTAATAAAATCTAGATATCAAACATGCAAACAAACCTTTTTATTTCGAAGTCACTAGTTGGTGATGAAATCCAATGTCGTGAAATCAAGACAAGAAGGGGCTGGGATAAAGCGGGTGGAAAAGTTACGTTGATGACTTTCTTAACGAACTTACACCCTGATGCAAGATCCTACACATAATCATGGGTATACCCTCCTAGGAGCTTGAGTGAGGGCCAACGTCGATTCCAAGTACCATGAAGACTTTCCCCTCCACAGTCACCTCATGTAAATACTCTAAAGAGATAGGCCACTAAGGTTACCAATTACAACAATGATGCATGGGGAAGCAATCGACAATCTGATCTACGTGCAAGGGTAGAGTATTTAATCCTGCAATCAACTCGAGAAGGTCCCCACATGATTTTCTTCTCAAGTGACCCCCAATAATACGCGCAATATCTACACCAAGACCAACAAAGCAGGGTGAGTAACTCTGTCGGTCTTAATGCGACCTCGTGATTGACCCTTGTGTTAGAAGGGCTTCCCAGGACAAAATGTAACAAGTGGATTTGTACTCTCCCTATCACAAGATATTGTTGTGTGTTTTGATGCTTTGGAGAGTGTGCCTTACAACCTATTCCAAAGCGCTATCCTAGCTAATGTTGGTGTATCAAAGTTCTATAAAATAAAAGTTGCTAATAGATTTAAAAATTACATTGTATTTTAAAGGTTGTTGTTTACTCAAAAGGGAAACGGAAGTGAAACTGATGATGTATTTGACCTTGACCCAATAATATGCAAGAAGATATGAAATGCAATCATTTCATTCGATGAACTCTAATTATAACAGGGAGAAGGTTTCTCTTTCCAAAATACAAAAGTTACAAAGCACAATTTCTCAATCTTTGAATGATATGAATTCCAAACAATCAAAGTGTACTAAATATTCCAATTTTCTCTTTTCAACAAATATTTGAATGCAAAAATTTTCTTACAAAGACTATTAAAAAGAAGAATAAACTTTATTCCTTTCCTTTTAAATAAGAATAGATAAATAATCCAAAAGAGAAAGAATGGTCTAAGAAAACTAATGCACTCTCAACACTATTTCCCAAATCAAACTAACAATGCAAACAAAAAATGAAAAGATAAGAAAACCTTTTGTCAAATGCAAACAAAAATTGTTTCTTAATCGACAACAATCCAAAACTTAAAATCTATCCAAAACTCAAAAGAAATCAAGAACTACTTATCAAACAAGCACCCAGGAACAAAGCCTGGAGATTATACCCTTGCGATAAGAAGTAAAAGATGAAATTTACAAATATTATGAAGAAGACTCTCAATCCTTGAAAATGAATCAAAACCAGGCTTAAAAGATGTAAACCAATAATTCACCAAAGCTAAAGGCTCATCCCAGTAAATGAAGACAAATATGGGCAAAGAAAAGAAAATTGACTGTCACTCCAACAATTCCTACAAGAATCGTCACAGATTGTATAAAGGTACAGTGCAATGATGGAGGATCATCGCAAGATGTCAGCAAGGCACAGTGAAACATTGTCTCCCTGGTCTACACAAGAAGAGTGCGACGATAAAGAATCATCGCAGGATGAAAATAGGACATAGTGCGACGATCTCTGAATATAAAGAAAATTTGGAAAAATGACAAAAAATTTCAATGAACCTTCAGGACCAGGGAGTCAAGATGGATCACCCACAGAATCAGAGAATGAAATTGATCAAAAGAAGGCAAGCTAAAAGCAAATAAGAAGCAAAAAACCAAAATAGGTCATATCCCCAATATAGTCTCCAATTTTGTTATCGGACAAATCAGTAAGTGCAGACACAAACTAATATCCCTAACTTCCACAAGAAGCTAGATCAAAACAAGACAGGATACAAACTTCACCTTAGAATTCATTGTCATATAAACTAGTTCATAGAGGGACAAGTAACATAGCTTTTAAATGACACTTGATCCTTTTTAGTGTCGTCCTTGTCGCTCATTCTTTGGATTTGTGGGATGGTGAACCTATTTAAGAAGCACAAACCAACAAAGAGAGAGAACACACACAGAATATATATATATATATATATATATATATATATATATATTCCAATGAATTCTATGTATAAGATCAAAGAGTTATACAATAAAAGTCAAGACACCTTTATAGGGAAGAAATGTGTTATTGCATTATATTAAAATGGAAAGTGGAGAATACAACCCATGCATTGATGTTGCAAGGTCCCTTTCAATGGCTCTTTGCTCCAACACACACACCTTTGCTCCAATTCCTTTAATGAAGAAGACCCACCATCTAACCTAGAGCGCTAAAGAAAATATATCTCAAGTATAATCTATAACATAACTCTTCATGCATATGCAAGACTTTTCAAACCTTATCCTTTTCCATAAGATATCCCTCTTTATATAGTGTTAAAGAGAGATGGATGAGGAGATTAGGATGATCCCACTAAATCAGAGAAGCGAGTAAGATCCAAACTGATCGAAGGCCACCTCATCTTCTAGAAGATTCCTTTCTAGAACATTCGTCACACCCTATGCACAGGCAGCCTACGACGATTCCACAGTCCATATTTGGTGCAGTGTGTGACGATCAAGCATCGTCACACCCCAAGTATAGATAAGGGTGCGGTGATCTCCCTTGTCATAGTTTTTAAGGAAGAAAATGTAAACCACTTTTCTCATGGAGAAAGTATATTTTTGTGTTTTCAGGGAAAATGGAAGTGAGTTATGCACATGTTGTCAGTTGATCACCGGGGTGACCAAAATAATGTGTAACAAGGATTCATTGGGGGTTTTACAGGAGGATATGTGAAATAGGAGTTCAGGAGAAATGAGACTGCAAATAGTTCCAAATGCTTCATCCATTCGATTTAGATACTTGGATTTTTCTATGGTTGATTTTGGTTCGATTTTTGTGTTCATGGTTAACCTGTATAATCCTCTGCCTCAAAGATGAATTATCATCTTCTTCTTCCATGCAAAGAAATTGTACGGTGTAAGAATGAAGTCTTTTGGAAATTCCATTTTTCTGTTGTCTTCAATCTTTGGTACCTGCAAAAATAATTTGGTGTGTCTTTTCCCTAGCATTCCACCGGCTTTGATACCATGTAAGTATGTTGAACCTGCACAGAAAAGATCTAACTACCAAATGAAATACACAGTTTGCAAAGAAAATATGAGAAAAGAGACACATGAGAGAAAGAATGGAAGAATTCTCATTAACCAAATGAATGAATGATAATTTACACATGATATACTCTATATAAATCAACTAATGCACATTAGAGGAGAAGCCAATGTGCCATAGTGGTGGTATAGAGTGATATGGATGCACACCATTAGTTACAGAAATAAATTTCCACCTAAACTAGTCTCTTAAGTAGTTATGGGGGTGAACTACCACCTAGTCTGAGTTAACTAGTCTCTCATTCTTCAAGTAAACTGACTGAAGCATAGTGAAGTGAGGAGGAGATCATGGAATCATGAGTAATGTGCTAGTCTGGTGATGATCCCAAGGACAATGCACATTAGCTAGTGATGATCCCAATCTTGCATGGTGATAATCCCAATGTGGCATCTAGAATCCACTCAATTGATCAAACTAAAGTGTGAACTGAAGAGAATATTCTCCCTAAACTATAGGAGACTGAATAATGAATAATAAACATAGGTAAAACTTTAGGAAAAATAAATGATAGGTGTGTGTGAAGTATCTCCAACAGGAAGCCGTGACAGATCCCAGAAACCCCGATACACCAACAAGTCGATACGCCCGATACCTGATATATTGTCAGCTGACGTAGGTGGACCATATAGGAAGTGGACATGTGGTGTTGTTATATTAGAGTTCCATGTTGGTATCAAGCAGTTCTATTGTGTTGTTACAGTGGGTAATGAGAATCCTGATGGAGGAAGAGTCAATGGCCCTGATCACCTCAGTGACTCGGTATATCAAGACCATAACCAAAAAAATTTAAATGCAGCAGAAGCAGAATTAAGTTGATCTTCCGGTAGTCGGTGGATCAAATAGATGTATGGTTTAAGTGATAATTGGAACCACCATTTTGGGCCTCTGATATCCCGATGTTCCACACTTCCAATGATCCATCGTGGAGATCTTTGGTCATTCATTTGTTTGGGATATTGATGATCGTCGCATGCAGATCGGATCGAGAGGAAAATCAAGTTATGCATATTTAAATGGATACACATTGATCGACGGTAGAGGAGACACTGAACTAGTTATCCCTAGTTCTTAAGTGACAGTTCCATGAAAATTTAAAAAACAGGAGAAGTGGATATGAAGAAGGAGGGTTCGAGCATGAAAAATGTACGTGGACATCGAGATTGAGACTTGCGAAAGAAGGGTAAAATTATTATTAACTTCACAGGTGTGATCTAGGGTGAAGATATGATATGGATAATCTAGAGTGATCATTGGAGTTTATTTTCTGCCAATAGGTTTATTCAACTAATGTGTAGACCTGAGAACCCACAGGTCCTAGGATCAAAACTATTGAAAACTTAATCTTCGTGACCCCCAGAATTGGTCTTTATCAAGTAATGGATCACTGCATAGATATGGTCACATGAGAAACTCTGTGACAACAAGTGGTATTCATGGACCTCCTAGCAATTTCAGTCTCAAACAACTAGATGATCATATTCATGAGAAAAGAATCTGCATATCTCATAGTGTCTTTGGGTGCCCTTTCCAAACTGAAAAGTTTGAGGAAGTTTCATCTTCATCATCAAAATTAAAAAAGAATAAAACAACGATGATGAGAAGGCTTAAGACACATCCAAATATTATCAATGAGGATTTTCACCTTGTTTTAATGAGCAACATGAAGATGAATACTCTAGTCGAGTCATTAAGTGAAAACAAGTTGTTGGTGAATGTGACGATTGAGTAGAGCAGTGGTCCCTTGCTTTTATTTCTCTCCAAAGATGCAACAATGGAGGATGTCATTAAAGCCACCTTTGTTCTTTATGCCCAGGAAGGTCATAAGCCTCTTCTCAACAATGATGCCACTTTGTTTGGCCTCCATTGTTCACAATTCAACATCAACTATAAGTACTTCAATTTATTTTTTTCTTGTAAAACTGCTTTAATTTCAGAGACGATGCATTTTGAAGAATTTAGAACCTTCTATATTAGGATTTGAATTTATGTATTTGGATAAATAATTAGTATTGATGGTTCAATGGATTGATCTCATCCTTACCAATGGTCGATAATTAGAATTCATTGTTTAACAAATTGAGTTAAACATGAGATTATTATTCCATTCCATTTAATTGAACTAAATGACTGTTTTTTCATCTTTTAATTCTAATTAATTAGGTTCGGATGGAAGTTTTAAATCTAACTGATAAAGTCAATGACTTGGGTTCCCGCAATTTCTTATTTTTTTCAAAGCCGAAAGAAAAGGAGAATTGTGGACTAAGCTTCCAGAGTGGAGAAATAGTTGTTATAGATCGTTCATGCTCATCTCCATTTTCATGTGGAAATAAGATTCATAATATGTCAGGACTAACAGAGCCATGGTACAATCTTATGGAATGTCTTTTTTTTATCACATTGATGGATTGGGATAGCTTCGTACAGAGCTTATATATATATATATATATATATATATATATATATATATATCGTCTAAGAATATGCGTCATGTTTAGGTGAGTGGCGTTCCCATTGAATGCCACGTGAAATGGAATATTTTTTCATACGACAATGGTTGTAGTACTGAAGGATATCCACAAACATTAACCACCCATTAGAACATAGTTATCCTTACCAATATATTTTTATTATGGAATTTTTTTCCTCTATGTGAAAATAATTTCTTAACACACATGTATGCATATTTAGGACATCATTTATAGTAAGATAACATGTCTTATATTTTGTAAATTATATTTATATGGTTTATTTCTCACTCGTTTTATTTTGTAAATATTCATATGGGTTATTTCTCAATCATTTATTATTAAAGATATTAAATGAGCATCTTTTTTGAGGTGCATGCATAGGCTCCGTTTATTAATTATCTCTAGAACATTGACCTCGGGTGCTCTCCTCATTTCCGTGGGGACAAAGGTTGCTTATTTGTAGACTTAATAGCTTTATTTTTTCTCCATACTATTATTTAAAATCTCTAAAGAATCCCTAGTAATTTCAAGATCTAATTTATTGATTCAAAGAAGCACCAATCTCGTGTGCATGCAATATATCAATATAAAAAATCATCATCATTGACATGCATTAGATCAATATAACAAAGCATCACAAGGGTGTCGTAGCCAAATAAAATGACCAAAACATCATTCCCTCCCATAATTTACTACTATATAGGGTAGGGGGAGGAGGCACCAAAGCTTATTGATTCATGAGTAAAGGAAAATCCAAATGCAGTTCATTCCCTTCAAGAGTAATAGCACCAAGATAATGAGAAGAGACAGATGTAGGTACATTCTCCTAAGTAGATTTCCTTGAGGAAATTCGAATTCCAGTGCCAATTGTTGTTTCACTTGAACCGTAATCAATTTAAGTTTCAACAATAGGAGAAGCATTTATAGAGGGATATCATCAATAGAAATAGCCAGAAGGAAATAAGAGCACAAGGTCCAGCCTTTAGCCTTTATCCTTTAGATCAAAAGTAGGGCCGATGATTTGAACAAAATTCATAATGTATTTACATAAGCGTAGTTGCATGAATTATTTAGTATCGTATTTTATATGATTTAGATTAAAAAAACCAACACAGAGCTTAGAAGGGACTAAGCTACCATGCAACACTTGTTTTCTTCACAATAAAAGTATCACGCACAATAATTTCATTTCATGGTGCTAGTGTTGAAGTTGCTTTGGATAGTATATAGTGTATGACATATATAACTGATATAAGTTGGATTGGATGGTATATAATGTATGACTAATGACATATATAACTGATATAAGGTATAGTTTAAACTTTTTATGTTTTGTAATTTTTTTATGATCATCGTCGAAACTTGGTTATATAATTATTCGTGAAATTGTAATTTTTTGTTATTCAAATTGTATTTTTAAATGCATAAATGGATTTAACACATGAAAAAATCCTTCAGATTGTATAGAATTAACAATTCAAATTTGTAATTTCAATATTTTCTAGCTGCATTTCAGAGAAAATTGCTTAGAACAAATGCCCCAAAAAGTCTAAAACATAAAACATTTAGAATACACCCATGTATTGTTTCAATCATATGTAGAACTAACACACAATGCAACTTAAAAGAAAGAAATGCTTTCATCACTAATGTAAAATGAACATCCATAAATGCTTAGTATCCTTCTTAAGAAATTAGCCTCATGGGTATTTTGATTGAAAGAAGGAGGTCTTAGGATTAATTCACATCGTTCTTTGGGGTTACCATTCATTTTAATTGGTTTAGATATCCTTTCCATCCAAAAATTATGGAGAAGAAGAGGGAATTTATTGTTAATATTACAAACACATATGGATCTTAACTTGGGATCTATTAACATTAACATGGATAACAATAAATCAAAGTACAAATCCTTCGATTAGTGTTAAGATGGATTATGAGCATGAACCTTACACATTTCATCCATATTACTCTATAGAATGCACTTTACTTGTTTCAATGCAATAAAGGGGCATTAAATGATCAAGTCATGTAGGAAATATGAGCATGGAGCTAGATTCTCAAGTAGAGTAAGGAGTATAAGTATGGATCTACATCTCACAAAGACAAAAAATACAAGTCACTCTCTATTTTGGAAGAAAAATTGCAAGTACATTTGAGACATATTCATATAAGAGAAAATGTTCAATTCATTAATCGATTTAATCCCTTACAATTGGCTTCATGCATGGTGATCTTGTTCCCTAAAATCAAGGGTGAGTGCATGAAGTTGGTGGATGAAAACGTGGCAAGGAGGTGAGCAGCAAGGCCTGCACATTCCTAGGAATGTGCACACATTCCTCATGTTATAGGTTCAAAAATCTTGAACCTCCACTCAATGTCCCACATAGGCACATTGGCAGGAATATGTGCACGTTCTTAAGAATGTGTGTGCATTCCTGTTGTGCCCTTTTTTAAGGTACCACGGGCGTGATTTGTGCCCATTTGCACACCATGCCTCACATTTTCTTTTGATTAAGAAAGTACATAGGAGTAGAGGAGGACCAAAGAACACGATCTTGTCACCATGTCCAACTCAAGCCAAGTATGTTTGATTTTTTACGTTTGCATGAAAAATTGTATTGTCTTCAACATGTAAAAAAAGTGACAATTTATCCACTAAACCAAGGGATTGGTCCATATATATATTTATTCATGGATATTCCCAATGAAAAATGTATTTTTAACATATATTTGATGAATATGCCTGCTAATACTTGAAGCAAGATAAATAATTATTTGAATCATATTCATTTTTTATTTGAATTTCTCTATGGCCCCATTTGAATTAAATTTGGTATTATAAACCCATTTAGAACTCTATAAAATTTATTCATTTAGGACACGTCACAACATCCTATATTTGGTTCTTCATCATTGCATCATATTCTATATTCATGGGTTGTTTCTAATCTTTCTTTTCTCTAGTTTCCTCAAATGAAAGTGTTGTTTGTAATACCTTTGTCATAAGTTCACTTATTAAATTTCCTTATTAAATTGTACAACATATATTATTAAGAAGGAACTCAGAGACAATGAAAACCACACACAAGCAGACCAAGGCACATAAAACCCAACCCTTCACAACCACCAAACATAAACACATAGATTGATGAGGAGTTGGTCACCTTGAGATCACTTTTCCATGAATTAAGGGGCACAAGAGAACCTAGATGAGTGTCCTTGGCCACTTTAATGGACACCATTATATTGTCCATTGCAAGTGCCCAAGGGAAATTAACTAATATTTATGAATAGAGGGATAGAATGTTTGAGTTTTATAGGACTGGATTGGATAGAAACCAAGTTAGAGACCCAGGTATTTCAAAAAAAGATATGATGTCTCTTTTTATTAATTCTCGAACTAGACAACAACCACTTGTCAACAATAAACAAATTTGTATGGATTGGTGCATCCACCCACAATTTAATGCTAACTAGATGGATAGGTGGTCCATGGTCCTTGATAAACATCCCTACAATAACATGGATGTACCTTTATATTTTCTGAGAAAATTATGGGCAGAGTTTATTTTGGGTCACCATGTGAACTACTTCTATATTGGTGATTTCCAAGGGGTGGGTGGAGGGTCTGCACATGATCAAGAGCATGCTAGGTGTGATCCCATGCCAAGTTCTTGTCCCCTCGGGTGAAGGCCTAAACCCATGACCAACATCCTCCCATTGTAGAGAGCTTGTGACAGACACAGGTTGCTTTATCAGACTTGACTCATATTCTAGTTCAACATGGTATTTTTGTTGCACTATCTCAGAAGGAGGTGATTTTTGGTGACATTTATAGAGGGGTCAGACCTTCAACCCCTAGATCAGAGTGCAATGAGGAGAGGGAACATGGATAGAGAATTCGTTCATGTGAACCTCATAGATGCTCGAGTTGCAAACATACTTTCTATGGACCTATGGAGGCTAGTTGAGACCATAGCTTCATGAAGGAGGTCAATATATTAACCATATCTATGTTCTTCATATTTATATATTTATATAGTATTATGTGTATTTATTTTGATATTTTATTGTATAATTTTTTGCAGTTTCTACGCCCCTATAATAGAACCTATACGATGATAGATGCATCAATGTCTGACTTTGACATCGATGAAACAATAGAGACATCCTTCTCATTCAGTGTACCACATACACATGTATGTGTCACATTTAATAAATTCACCATAGTGATTTCTTTATTTTTTGGCATCCTCAAATTTATAATGTTCTTGTGTTTCTATAGTTTGCAGGACCAAGCGATGTTGAGTAATGTACACATGGGATAGACAAGTCACCTACTTCATAGATATCATGTGTTGAGTTAAATCTCATTTAAATATCAAATTTTTTGTATTTATGTTGTTGAATTTTACTATTTGGTACTAATAACAATATTATTAATATGTATGAAGGTTGTTGATACTTTCACCAGTTACAATACTAGTATAGTCCTTGGGCACGGGACCATGGAATTTGGGTTACCTATTTCCAGGATGAGGGTTATTCCATCCCTTGTATAGCCTGTGGGGGTTCATCATCGCCCACCCCCACCATCTTTCATATTCCATGCATTCTCAGTGGCTACATTCATATGCCACCCACCTACACCACCTCTTCCATTGCATCCATCCACAATGGATGTGTTGATATTATGGTAGCCGTGGGAGGTATTAAACCTCCACGTGTAACCCTGACAAGAATAGAATATTCCAGAAAGTAAGAAGAAACCCTAAAGCATTGAACATAACCCTAGAAGACAAGTTAGCTAAAGAAAATAATTAATATTGAATTTTTATCCTCCAAAACGAGAAGTCATCCCAGACATCTAAGGAAGAGTAGTATAAATACAAAATTTTCAGAGCTCATTTGGACACACACAGCTCGCAACTGCAGAAATCTAGTGCACACTGCATAAATTTAGTAAGTGCACAAGTATGGAGAATAGATTCAGCTGCAAATACTGCAACTTGTATTTTCGGTTTTAGGCTTGAATTTTTTCTTGTTGATCCAGGTGGATATTGGTGGCCACCCACCTATTCCACTTGGACCCACACCATTGTTTCTTTCATTTTTTCAGTTTCCTTAATTGTAGCACAATTTACTATTCTTAGCATTTTTTTGGGTCCTGAACTTCCGGAGCCGTTTTGAGGCCCTAAACGATGTTTTTTGGGCATGAATGATTTGAGCGAATATGAGTCCATTCCGGACTCGATATTCACTGTCAGCAGTGTATTCCTCGGATAGATATTTCTAACGATGTATCATATTCGTCAAATGGAGATAGTATGCCAAAGTTACGACCCCGGGAAATCGATGTACCAATTTACCCCAACGGGGCCCATATTCTGGTGTTTCATCTCCTAGGGTTAGGTTTTTGGATGTTTAGGGTTTCCCATTGTTTCTCAATAATATATAGGCCTTCAAGCCTCATTGTAACACATAGTTCATAGGCCAGTAGCCGCCATATCTCTTCTTAGAGATAAGCTACCAACGCCCGAGCATTTTATTTCCATTCTGTCTGTAAGCATATTTGAGTCATTTGTTGTTAATGAAATGAATTTTTACTTCGGCTACATATCTGCGTTTATGTGTATTTATGTATTTCATTGTGTTCCTGCATAAATCCGGATCAATGGTATCAGAGCATTCTTCTCTTTCTCGATCCTTCTTTGGATGTCCCAAATGAGATCGGGGTATAAGGAGTTAGGGCTCGATCTAGTTCAATCGTTGCAATATCAGCCTCGCAAACCCTGACAACCGCCCATGGGGGAAGAAAATAAATATAATGGAGCAGGAGATCCTATCAAATTATTTCTTGAGGAGGCCCTTGAGAAACAAAGGAATGCGATGATGGAAAACTTTGCCCAGATCCCTCAATGGCTGCCCATTGGCAACACATCTACATCCAACAACCACTCTGGAGGTGCCACTCCTTTTAAGGTACAAGTAAACTTTGACATTCCCACATTTGAGGACCAAATAGATGCAGATGGCATTGATAGTTGGTTGAATCTGCTAGAAGGATATTTCTCAGTTCATGACTTTTTCGATTGAGAAAGGATTATTTTTTCACTCCTTAAAGCCGCCCCCCATGTCAAGGACTGGTGGGAAACCTACTGGGAGTAGCAGAGCGAGGGGGAACCCTCTCTGTTCTCGGTCGCACCCACTTGGAATTCTTTCTGAGATGCCATCAAGGAACAATATTATCCCATGGGGAACTATGAGGACAAATACATACAATGGACTACGTTGTGGCAACAAAGAGACCAAGATGTGCATGAGCTGATGAATCTGTTCCATACCCTATGCACAAAGTTGGTTATCAAAGATTCAGAGAAACATTTGGTTTTAAATTACCACAGTTGTATTCATAGATACATTCGGGAGGAAATGGAGTTCTTCAACATCTCCTCACTTGGTGCAGCATACTAGTATGCTTCCAAGATTGAGCAGAAGTTCAAACAGAAGAAGTGAGACTTTGGGTCTGCAAATCAGAAGCAAGGGAAAGGTACCCCCAAACCATCGAACAAAGGACCAAGACAAGGCGGGGCATCCTAGGACAACCCGCTAAAGCCACAATCAAAAAACAACATCACGAAGCCAAAAAAGGACACGGGGAAGTGGTGTGAGTTCCATAAGAGCTCCACTCACAACACAAGTGAGTGTCAGGCCAAGCAGTCATTGGTAGTCGAGTTGAAGGCTTCTGAATCTAATGCAGGCTCTGAATCTAAATCAGAACCCAACAAGTGGAATGACAGGGGAAGCAAATTATCGATGTGGAGCCCAATGCCACCATTTCCACCACGAAGATCCAAAAGATACAGAGGAGGCGGAGCGCCTCTTCCATTCCCAGATGTGGGTAAAGGGTTCCCCGTTGCAATTCATTGTTGACAGTAGGAACCAAAAGAACCTCATCTCAATAGAGGTCATGAAACGATTGGGCTTGCCGACCACAACACACCCACAACCATACACCATCGGGTGGCTGCCCCAAGGATGGGACCTCCGCGTAAGCCAACAATGTTTCCTTCCCTACATCATCAAGCCCTTCACGGATGAGGTATTATGTGACATTTCTCCTCTTGATGTTTCTGATGTATTATTAGGCCAACCATACTTGTGGAAGTGACATGTTGTGTATGAGTCCAGGCCTCGTGCTGTTATTATTACTTTGGGCAATAAGTTGTACAGGATACCGAAAATAGCACCGCCTACAACCATCTCTTTGGTTACTGCAAAACAATGCAGTAAGCTCATTGACAAAACCAGGAAATTTGTTTTCTTGATGATCCGCCCTTAGGGAAAGAAGAAGACTGCGGCCATGAACTCCAGACAAGGCCCCTCTGCATGAAAACAACAAATGGATAAGGTCATGGAGGAGTACGAGGACATCTTCACCTCCCCCGCAGGGGTGCCTCTACACTGTCAGGTCAAGCACCCCATCGATTTGACCCTAGGTGCGTCATTGCCCAATGGACCGATCTATCAGTGCTCTGTTCTAGAGAATGACAAAATCAAGAGGCAGATTCAGGAACTGTTGAAGAAAGGTCACATCCGACTGAGTTCATTGCCCTATGGGAGCCCGATCGTGCTAGTGCAGAAGAAGGATGGGACTTGGAGACTCTGCATTGACTATCGGGCACTGAACAATATCACTGTCCAGAATAAGTACCCGATCCCATAGATTGATGACCTTCTCGACCAAATCAAGGGGGTGAAACATATCAGTAAGATTGACTTGAAGTTTGGGTATCACCAGGTACCAATCGAACCCTCTGATGTGTGGAAGACTGCCTTCAAATACAAGGAGGGCCTTTTCGAATGGATGGTCATGCCTTTCGGGTTGACGAATGCCCCTGCAAACTTCATGAGACTAATGGATGACATCTTGCGACCATTCACCAACTCATTTTTAGTGGTGTACTTGGATGACATTCTGATCTTCAGCCAGACTTGGGAAGAGCACCTCCACTACATCCAACAAGTCCTCCAAACACTGCGGCAACACAAGTTGTGTGCCAATTTGGAGAAGGGAACTTTTGGCATGACCTAGGTTCAGTATCTAGGATACATTATTGATGAGCAGGGGGTGCATGTAGATCTAGACAAGATCCAATTCATTCGGGATTGGCCAGCCCCAACCACCCTAGCAGATCTCCACAACATTTTGGGTCTTGCCAATTTCTACTGCAGGTTTGTGTTGGGATTCTCTAATATCACTTGGCCCTTGAGTCAAGTCACGAAGGGAGGAGAGAAAGAAAAATTATTTTGGTCTAAATCTCAACAGAAGGCATTCAACGATTTGAAGCATCATATCTTCTTTGCACCAGTGCTCACGTTACCAGATTTGCAACAACCATTTGAGATCGAGACATATGCCTCCGACTATGCTATTGGGGCAATCCTTACTCAACAGGGGCATCCAGTGGCATATCACAGTGAGACACTTTCCGACATAGTCCGAAAGTATCCCACTTATGACAAGGAGATGTATTCCATTGTGCAGGCTTACCGACAATGGAAGCATTACATTTTGGGAAAGGAAATGGTCATCCCCACAGACCAACGAACCTTACAGTTCATACAGACACAAGGGAAGTTGAAGAACGATCTACATCAGAAGTGGTCCACATACCTGCAACAGTTTCATTTAAACATTAAGTACAAGAAAGGAAGAACCAATAATGTTGCAGACTTCCTCAGCCGACCCCCTATCATGGCGCTAACCATGGTGCTTAACTCTTGTGGGCACAAGACTTCCGATTGGCCGCTTCTCTACAAAGGTGATCTAGAATTCAGCCACACATACAATACACTCTTGGAGGGTAAGAAAGTTCCTAATTTTCACCTCTAGGATGCCCTGCTATGTCACCTGGGACATATTTGTGTTCCTTCAAGAGAGAGTGCCAAGATGATTTGGGAGGCACACTACAGTCGGGTCGTTGGGTATTTCGGGGTCGAGAAAATGGTGGCAGTACTGCAAAAGTATTTCTATTGGCCGAACCTTCGTCAGGATGTTGGGAAGTACATCAAGTCCTGCACTACTTGTGCCATTGCCAAACCGACCATCAAGAAGCAAGGCCTCTATACTCCGTTTCCCACCCCTAGTTGACCTTGGGAATCCATCTCCATGGATTACATGTCGGGCCTTCCTTCTACTAAGCATGGAAATGACTGTGTTTTTGTGTTCATCGATAGATTCTCGAAGATGTCCATTATGATGGCCTGCAAGAAGAATATCACAACAGAAGCCACTACTAAACTCTTCTTTGAGAGAGTGTGGGTACACTTTGGGATCCCACAGTCTATCATCTCAGATTGGGATAGTAGGTTCCTCGGTACATTTTGGTCTAGCCTCTGGTCGATGTTGGACACCAACCTCACCACGTCCACAGCTTTCCATCCACAAACTGATGGCCAGACATAGGTCGTCAACCGGGTGATGGTACACATTCTGCACATGTACAACTCAAAGAATACACGCACATGGAATGAGAGCCTCCCCTATGTACAACACAACTACAACCGGGCTCTCCATATCTCAACCAACCATAGCCCCTTTCAGGTGGGCCTGGGATTCCAGCCACTATGTCCCATTGACGTAGCCATGCCATTTGTGGCTACTCAGGAAGATTCATCCCATATCCAGTCTGAGGCTGACAAGGAAAACAACTTCATTGAGCGCATTCATCACATCCACCAATAGGTTCATGACATCTTGGACAGAGCCAATGCTAAAAGCATCGACATGATCAACTTCGGGTGCCACACAACTTCCAGGTGGGTGACAAAGTGTGGCTACATTTGTAAAAGGAGTGCCTCACTGGACCCTACTGTAAGATGCACCTGCTTTGATATGGGCCATACACCATCACCAAGGCTATAGGGGACAATGCCTTTGAGCTCAGTATTCCACCATTCCTTGGTCTGCACCTAGTGTTCAATGTCGACCGCCTTCAGACCTACTTTCCACCTCTATTGGACACATCTAACATGGCAGAACAACTCACACCAACAGAGTTAAACCCAGATTGCATGGAACAAGCCATAACTGATCGGATTATGGACACAAATATCAAGAACACCCGCCAGAAGAGGATCCAGCTATATCGAGTTGTCAAAGCAGGGCAACTCCTTCACCAGGGAAAGTGGCTCACCAGGGACCAAGTTCAACAGAAGTTTCCTCATCTCATGGAGGAACTCAAAGCAATGGGGACCATTGCTTCCTACTGGGGGAGGAATGATCCAGGTGGATATTGATGGCCACCTGCCTATTCCACTTGGTACCACACCAATGTTTCTTTTGGTTTTTCAGTTTCCTTAATTGTAGCACAATTTACTATTTTTAGCAGTTTTTCGGGTCCTGAACTTCTAGAGCCGTTTTGAGGCCCTAAACGACGTTTTTTGGGCATGAATGCTTCGACGAATATGAGTATGTTCTAGACTTGATATTCGTTGTTAGCAATGTATTCCTTGGATAGATCTTTCTAATGATGTATCATGTGTGTAAAACAAAGATAGTATGCCAAATTTGCAACCCCAGGAAATTGATGTACCAATTTACCCCAACGGGACCCATATTCTTGCGTTTCATCTCCCAGGGTTAGGTTTTTGGATGTTTAGGGTTTTCCATTGTTTCTCAATAATATATAGTCCTTCAAGCCTTATTGTAACACAGATTTCATAGGCCAATAGCCGCCACATCTCTTCTCAGAGATAAGCTACCAGCGTCCGAGCTATTTTATTTGCATTCTGACTGTAAGAATATTTGAGTCATTTGTTGTTAATGAAATGAAGTTTTACTTCCGCTGCATATCTACGTTTATGTGTATTTATGTATTTCATTGTGTTCCTACATAAATCCAGATCACTTGATTATGGTTTGGAATTTATGCCTTATGCGCTATCTCTGAAGAGAGGTACGCTACATTGATTAGATATTAGGCCTAGGGTTTTCTTCTAGAATTATTCTCTGTCAAGGTTAAGGTGCTCGGGGGTGGCTTCGGCCTATGGTTGGGTGATAATATTGCTATATTTTCTATGATTAAATGAACACACCTACTTTTCTAAAAGGTTATGGGCCCACACTATCTTCGGACAGTCTAACCGCTGGAAGATAGATTGGGAGGATTTTTTTAGTTACAGTTGCAGTTGCAGTCAAAGTTTTTGCTGCAATAGAAAAACCCTAACCCTCTTGTTAAGGCACCTTAAGTGAAGAAATTGACCTAATTTATGGATATCCTAGTGCACCCAAACCTAGCTCACGTCTTGGTACTCTCAACAAGTTAAGATGTCAAGTTTTAGTTTCTGGTCAATGTCAAAGGTTGATCAAGTCAAAGCAGTCATGACTTACTCTATGAAGTCATAAAACAAGTTATAAGGGGATTCTAACTTCATATCATGGAAGACAATGATTTACCTCATCCTTTCCAAGAATAAAGTGTTGGATATCGTGAAAGGAAAGATCGTGGAACCACAGTTTGAAGAAGGAAAAGAGAAGGAACCTCAAAACGTTGCAGATATGGATAAGTTCAAGGACAATGACATCAATTCCATGAGTATCATAGTGGACTCTATAAAATACCACTTCATACCCTACATCTCTCATCTTGACTCATCTAAGAATATGTATGATTCCCTAACTAATCTCTTCTCAGTCAAAAACATTGGACAAGTAATGATTCTAAAAAATGAGCTTTGTGACATGGAAATGAATGATGATGAAAGTATAACATCATACTCTATGAGAATTTCTTAGTTAAGAGATCAACTACAAGCTATTGAAGAAATCATTTCAAGGAACTAGTAAATATTGTACTCAATATCCTTCCCAAAACATGGGATGCATTTTCTGCAAGCATGAACACAAGAAAGGAGTATCTCACATTTGAAAAAATTTGGACTTGTTGTGCACATGAAGAATCAAGGATTAGCACAAAAGAGAAATCCCAAAATAAATACGATGATCAAGCCTTCACAACAAAATTCAATAATTTCAGGAATAAGAGGAAGTTTGGCTTAAGGAAGGAAACAGAAGAAGCATCAGTTGTCAAAGAAAGGGAACCCTCAAAGAAGTCCAAGAAGGATAAAACAAAATTCTTCCTCTAAGTCAAGGTAACAATATTATTCAAAGTTCTTGTACCTACCATGTTTACATAGTTTTTGTACATATCTTGCATATCTATTTCTTAGAAGATAAGATGTTCAAGTGAAACAATAACTATGGAAGAATAGCAAGATAAGGATTGCTATAACGATGACTACAAGTCAAGAAATACACATGAAAAGATGAAGCACGTTGACAACCCTTGGTAACAATTCCTATGGAAGCTATTATTTAAGTAACAATTGCCAGATAAGCCCAAATTAGAATAAAACTTGAAAGAGACCTAGAAGAAGTCAAAACAAAAATAAGTCAACAATCAATAGGAAATTAGAAAAAGACTTGTGACACTTTGCAGAAGGAAATAAGGATGTAGACGGAAGCGTGGACTCTCTTAGATGGAGGGAGCTGATTAAAGAATTCCAAAAGAAGAGCATGCATTCATGCATGAAGCAAGGATTAGGAGGGAGATAATCCTAAATGATATGATCCATAAAGGATTATGAAGTATCTATCCATGTTCCAATTTAAAGTAGTAGCCATAATAAACAACACGTTTTCAGTTTGAATCTAGAAGAAGGCTTCTTCGAAAAGAAGCCTTAAAGTATCCTTGGTTTTCCATATACATCCATGATTCTATGATGAAAGGAAGAAGTTGGAATATTTAGAGCATATAGAAGAACCCATGGACCCAAGAGATAAATAGAGACATGAGGAAGAACATGAATATTCCAAGAAAGAAAGAAAAGAAAGAACAACCAATTATTATATTGAGAATCACAAGACTACTAATTTGGTTTGAACCCACTAAGAAGAAATAAAGCAGAAGAAATGGAAGTTATGATAAAATACAGTGTATGTAATAAAATGTGAAAAATATTTATGAATGGAAGCATTGAAAGATTCAGAGTTTCTTCCAGAAGGAGGGAGAATACTATGACAACAACTTTTTCTAGTAAACCGGATATACCTCTTGTAGTATCCATGGATTGGAATTTAAATGTAAAAGAATATTATTCCCAATAAAGAAAGTGAGAAAGAAGCTTATACCAGAAAGAGACCCATGTATGAAGATACAATAATACCTTGTATGGATTCAAACAACTTGATGCAGAGTATCTCATATACATCAAAAGCATGGTGAAAACTTTCTATGACAGAGATAGTGTATCAAAATGGTTACTCAGAAGTCTGGATGACAGATTTCTAATCCATGGAAAAATATCATGATGACAGAAGATGTTCTACTTGGATATGTTTCAGTTTGAGCCTTGCCACGATGTCATGATCTAGTAGGAAACATAAGTGCTGAATTAGACCATGATATATTGTAATGATAAGAGTTATATGAAGCCTTCAAAGAAAATTGATGTTCCATGACAAACCAAAGTACATTGAGATCAAGCATTATATTCTCCGTGATGAAGTCCAGAAAAGAGAAGTGGTTCTCCAATATAACTCCACAGATGAGTAGATAGAATATATTTTGGTAAAGCCTCTGTCCAAGATGAAAAGTTTGTGTACTCAAGAAACAAGTTGGGGCTCGTGGAGATGAATTCCTTATTGAAAAATGAAGATATTACTCCCAGGTTGGGAGGGAGCAATGATATGTTATTGATTTATGGAAAATCATTTTTCAGTTTGAAAAATGGTCCAGGATGAGCAATTCCTTTCCAGTTCAGAAAGTGGTTTGATATTTTTGATGGACATTCATTTTCTAGTTTGGAAAATGGTCCATATTGAGCAGTCATTTTCATAATGAAAATAGTCTGATATATTGTTGATGCACCATAGACAACGATTCCCCTTGTGGCCAGTGTGGGGGAATGGTCTAGGAAAATCATTCTTCTTGGAAGTCACTCTGAGTAGTGTTCAATAATAATGGTTTTCCTTGCTAGGCAATCATTCTTTTGAAGTTCACAGTTGTGACCAGTTTGGAAGAATGGTCCATTTTGGAGGTTGGTGGAGGATAATCATCTCTATTAGGAAATGGTCTGGATAGTAATTCCTTAGGGAAAAATAATTCTATCTAGGTTGCACTATGATTAGTGCCAGAGGAATGGCCCAGTTAGGTGAATGGTCTAGATTCATCAATCAAGGACAGACATTCACTAGGGCAGACTCATTCTCTCCAAGTTTCATTATGATTAATGATGGAGGAATGGGTGAGTTAGGTGAATGATATAGGCTCAAAAATCAAGGAAAATTATTCTTTTATGGTTGAGAAGAATAGTCCATATATCCCATGGCTGATATTTTACCTTCTGAGGGTAGATGCTCTTCTATATCTCACAAATGTGAGTGGAAGAATGGCCCAAATGACTCAATTTGTATCATGATATTGTTTTATGCAGGTTGATATCAGATGATATGATTGTTGCAGAGACTGTATGTCTCTGGACAATATATGTATGCTACTGTGGTGGATTTGTTCCACTGGTTGTGACTATGTGTCACTGATTAAGTAGTCGTGTGCTACTTGGTGTGGTTGTGTACCACTGGATAGTAGTTGTGTACTACTATGGATAGACACAGTTGTGTTCTATTGAATGAAATTGTTTTGATTTCCATGAAGACTATCATAAGTGTTTGAAATGATTATCAGCTAGATGGATAGTCAGTGTGCTAGTGGAAAAACATTCTCCAGGAGGAAAATGGTCCAGGAAATTTATTCTTCTAGGATGTATGTCTGGATTAGAAGAATAGTACTTGTAGCCCATGGCGTGGCTTCCAAAATCTGTTGGAATAGTTACTATTCTATGACATATTTCCATATTAGAAAAATGGTTCTTGTATCACTCTGTGGAGTGAGTGACTTATCCAACATCATGCATAATTACTCAAATGGAGTAGGGCTTTCAGAGATGATACAATTGATGCAATCAAATGATACTAATAGTGATGATAGTGCTCATGATTTGATCATGAGATAGCATGTGTGTCTATGATGATGCTATCGGTTGAATGGTATGTTTGTTCTCAACACCATTACCTTTAAATACCTCCCTATCTAGGAGGGAGTTTTGATATTATCGTAGCTGCGGGAGGTATTAAACCTCCATGTGTAACCCTGAAAAGAATGTAATATTCCAGAAATCAAGAAGAAACCCTAAAGCATTGAACATAACCTTAGAAGAAAATTCGGCTAAATAAAATAATTAATATTGATTTTTTAGCCTCCATAAAGAGAAGTCGGCCGAGACATCTAAGGAAGATAAGTATAAATACAGGATGCTAGAGATCATTTGGACACACACAACTTGCAAGTGTAGAAATCTAGTGCACATTGCAGAAATTTAGTAAGTGTGCAAGTCTGTAGAGTAGTTGCAACTGCAGCTACTGCAACTACAGCCACTGCAACTGCGGCTACTGCAACTGCAACTACTATAACTGCAACAACTATAACTTGTATTTCTAGTTTTAGGCTTTTAATTTCTCTTATTTATGGTTTAGAATTTTTTCCTTGTGCACTAGATCTGGAGAGAGGTATGCTACATTGATTGGGTATTAGGCCTAGGGTTTTCTTCCAGAATTATTCTCTATCAAGGTTAAGGTTCTCTAGGGTGGCTTCAACCTATGGCTGGATGACAATGTTGCTATATTGTCTATGGTTAAAGGAGCACACCTAATTTTCCAACAGGATGCACCTGTATTCCACCCACCCCCACCACCATTTCCATCTATGCCATCCATTGAGGTTGCCACAATACATTTTTCCTTGGAGAAGGTTTTACAGTGGATAACTCTACCTGTTAACGACTCTCCATCGATGCCTGATATATTCATAGTAATATAATGTGTTTATGATCACTTCTTATGTATCATGAATGAAATTGATCTTATGCATATTTTTTTAAATTTCATGATTCGATCCTTGTAATGAACATAGGGTGGCATTGATGAGAGATTAGGGTCGTAGAGGAGGGTAACACCCTTTCTATTTTCCATACCATCTATGGTGATTTTTCTTATGTTAAATTCCAAAGTATCATTTTGCAAGTCTTTTAATTCATTGTGGAAAAAAACTTATAATGATATTTTGTCTTTGTGCAGTATCCAAAGTGACGAACAACACCTAGATGCAAAGCCACTCGAGGTGATTTTTTAAGAAAGAGAAGAAATATATGTGTCTAGGATGGTACTGAGGGTGGCTATGGTGGTAGTGGTCAATGAGTGACCAATGACTGTCATTTTGTATATTGGGAACAATGTGCCATTTTGTAAAAAATGTATAGTTTAGACGATGTTGAATACACACACACACATTTCATGGCACATTTTGTATGAATCTCATTGCTTTTGCATTTTATGTTGATGAATGTATGAATTTCAAAGTGTTTTGATTTCCACTCTTTTTTATTATATATGAAATTGCAAGAAACAAATCTAATCTAAATGTATTTAAAGAAATCTATTCTCAAAAGACAACTCTTAGAAACAGTAAATAGAAACAACTATGTATCTCTATTATTCTAAGAACTAATTCCACATAAAAATACGTCTACAATGATATTCCTAGGAAACATAGATTTACAATTTTTTACAAAGGGAGAAACCTACATGAACAAGAACAGAATAATCCATGAGTTGAAACAAATGCACACTTTAGGATTATGGATGGCTTTGGGATAATGAAGACATGATGTGAACATGAAATGTCAAACTAAAAATCTCCTATAACCTTCAATTTAAGATCTCTTAGTATGTTAAGTTGAATATTGTTTTTCAATAGTTGGAAGGAGAAACTCATACATCGAAAGATAGAAGGACCACTTAACGCATAAATCTAGATTTTGATGAGTTTGTAGATTCATTAACTTATATTTAACTAACATAAGAAACACTTACCTTTACAATATTCAATTGTAACAACCCCAGTTAAATGATTGATTAAGGTTTATCAAGTATAATTTATTAGATAATTAACTATCCTAATATGTTTTAGTTAAACAATGATTATTTCTTAATAAACTTAATTAATTAATTGTTTATATCTGTTGATTGATTGATTAATTAATTAATTGACTCATTAAAGGTTTGATTAATGAATTAAAGGGGCTTAATAACTTTAATTTATTTATTATAAGACTTTATGTATGTGGGGGGGAATGGAGCATTTAGTGGAAGGATAAGGTAATAAAGGAATCAGATAAGGTAATAAAGGAATGGGATAAGGTCATAATGGGGAGGATAAGGTAATTAATAGAGGATAGGGAGTCGATGAATGGGGGGAGATATGTCTGGGAAGAGTCAGACGAGAGATGATTATGGAAAATTGGGAGAAGAGGACTGGATTTTTGGGGGGCTGTTGGATATTTTTCTGGTTGAGGGGGAGTTTGGTTTTGGAGTTTTGGTGAACCATTGCAGGGGGCACCAGGTTGCTAGGAGTTTTGGGCTCGGGGGCCAGGATTCCTTTCGGTATCCTGGAGCTAGGGAGCCGGACAAGCTGCTCCTAGCTGGTTGGGTGGTTAGTCGGTTTTGGGCAGGGTTTGGTTAGTGCATTAGGCTGGGCAAAGCAGTAGAGAGGACAACCAAATCAGCGAGAATTAGCATTAGACAGAGGTATTTTTATTTATGAATTTTTTGGGTTATGTGGATGATTATGTAATTTATTTTCATGCTGTGGATAAATTTAATTTCTATTGAATATTAAATGCATATATGATGATTAATGAATTATTTATGCATTGAAAGAAATTATATGTTTAATTGTATGCAATTCTTTTAGGCTTAATTAAATTTTGGTCTCTACACATGGTATCAGAGCCTTAGTTTGAAATATGGGCCTGAGGGCCAAGCTCCAACTCCAACTCTAGCTCCACCTAACCTGCAATCCAAGCACACAATTTTTTTTAACACAAATATAGACATAATTATAAAATAATGAGCATAAATAACCCAAAAAATCCTGAAATAACCCTCAAATAAAATTGGTAGCAGTAAGGAGCTGTGCAAATAGACCTACAACCCATAAACCCTAGGTAATAGACTTGAAATGACACTAAATGAATATATATATATATATATATATAAACTACTTAGAAACCCTGAAGAAGAGAGAGATTGTTACAGGAAAGGAGATCCTGCGCCTATTCTGTTCCTTGTTCCAACCACATGTCAATATTTAGAGACCACTTTCTCTCTGGTAAAATCCTCACCTATAAATAGAACAGAAATAAAATAAAATTACAAAAAAAAACTTGAAGGTTAACATTGATTATGTGTGTGTGTGTGTGTGTGTATATATATATATATATATTATGTAAAAGAAAAAGAATAAGTAGCCAGAAAAAGATTATACACCTGGCCACCTGTTCCAACTAGACCACCCATAAACTTGTAAACTGCCAAACAAAGAATTTAGTATAGTTAGATGCAGGAGGTAATCTTCTCCAGTAGGGGTCTCTTTGGCCACTTGATTGAAACGAAGAGGACCACTAGAAGCTACGACTAGAATTAGTGCTACCACTATTTCATTGCAATAATAATAATAATAATAATAATAATAATAGTAAGAAATATAATATATAAATCGGGGTCTTGGGGGGGGGGGGGGATTGACCCTGCGACCTCCACCCAAGTATCTGCATGAATATCACTCATACAAACCAACGACCAACCAATACGTGAAAAACCATTCACCGTAAAGTCAGCTAGGAATTGCCTCCATGCACAAGCATCTAAATCAAAGGATAATCCTATTGGAGCTTCATTAAGATAAATTATCTCCTTTGTAACTGATTTGGACATGTTTTGCAGCCTGAACTACTTAATTATTCCTCAGAGCCCTTGAACTACTCTTACCATTCCAGACCCTACCCACTTTTTCTTGAACACATCTTCATAAGAAAATTATGCAGTAGTGTTTTAAAGTCCACTACTTTGTGATACTGGCATTCCAAATCAAAAGGCATCCACCAAAAGCAATAGAGAAAGAAAACCATTTAGAAACAAAAGCTGGAAGGTCAAAACTTAAAATGACTAAAATTCTATTTCTGCACTAAACCATTAGATTTCTTTAAAAATCAAGGTCATTAATTGTAGGTGGATGGATTACCAAGAAAAAGGTCACCTGGAATTTATTCTTTAAGTTTAAGCTCCTGAAGAAGATCGCAAAATCACTATCCACTTCTACAGGAAAGTTAGTTGCAACATTAACTAAATTTCTTTCTTCAATGACAGGATTTAGAAGCTAGATCCTCAAACAGTTTTGCAAGACCTCAGATTCCGCAACAAATGAATTCAACAATTTAGTTTGTAAATCCCATGCATTGACAAATACAATTATGAGTCCTACTTACACTCCACAACAGATATATTTGAATGTCTTAAAAGCCAAAATCTCCTCCAAATAAAGTGATGTTTGGGTCCAAGGGAGCTCGTATCCTATTGCGTACTCCTCTTCCTAGGAATTCTTTTCTCCTCCTCCTTGACCAAGCCCTTCTTTCACACCTCGACTCTGCTTTCTCTTGAAGCACAAATCAACGCCCAAAGCCATGCAAAGCCACATGGAGAAGCTCGCAAGAACCCAGCAAGCGTCGATATCACCGACAGCAGGAAGACACCCTACCCATACCGAGCCAAGGAGACACAAGACAGGCTGTTATAACCCATTGACATATTGATAAAGAAAACTCGACCACATTAGGAGTCGAACCCACGACTTTTTGATCCGAAGTCAAATGTGCTAGTCCACAGAAATACAAAAAATAGAGCACATAGCCAAGACATACACCATACACAACCTAGGTCACACGTAGCCCAGCATAGAGCGCATAGCCAAGACATAAAACATACACAGAGCGCAATGCCAAACCATACAACCCAACCATGGTAGAGGAGACGCGCGCTCCACACAGACACAATTTTTTTTTTTTTATTAATAAACAAAAAAAAGAGAACAAAAAATATCTGTCAAAGCCCCTTCGAATGATCGTAAACAGAAGGCAGTGCACAAGGGTAGAGAGCCAATCATATGAACCAAACCCACCCAAGGAGCAACCCACAAAGTGAATATAATAGTGCAATACAGTGCGCAGGCACTCACATAGCCAATGAGAGAGTGCCCACAAGGCCTGCAAACACACACTACACAACTCAAAGCCAACCCAGTGTGGAAAAGCGTTAGCGGAGGCCTCTCAACAACTCAGAGCACCAAAGGCCATACCAAACATCAAGTCGTAACAGAGGAGGCTCCTCTGCGCTTGGGTTCTCTGCCGCCAGGAGAGTTATGCAGAGTAGGATGAGGAGAGGAAAGATGACTTTGCCAGACTAGGGTTGGGAGTATAGGGTATGGGTAAGGAGAACAAGGTCAGGGCACGTGGGCTTCATGCGTGCTCGCCCTTTGTTATTATTGTTTTCTTTTAAATTATTTATTTAAATTTATAAATGTTTTTATTTTAGTTATTTTTTTTTATTTTTTCATTTAATTATTGATCATCGTTGATTATTTATAAATATATTATTTGTTTGTTATTAAATAATTAAAATGATTAATTTGTTTATTTTTTTTATCATTATAAAATAATAATAATAATAAATTAATATATATATATATATATATATATATAATAATAATAATAATAAATAAAGTTATATAAAAAAATTGAAATGTTTTGGAGTCTATGGGTTTAGAACCCTCGACCACCCACCGCCTAAGCCTTAAGAAACAACCAAACACCAACGCACCATGTATGTGCCTTGGAGAAAAATTAATTAAATTAATTGGAAGGATTAATTAAATTAGTGATTAATTAATTAATACTAATAATAATATTAATTTTCTGGATTAAATTGAAAGTGTTGATTAAGGCGATTGAAACTTAGGTTAAAGTTTAGTCTAGATTATTAATTTTTAATAATTAATCAAAATTAGGTTGGAAGTCACCTTAATTAGTTGTAAACGCAAAGTATAAGGACTTAGACCAAGATAAGCGGGAGGAGGCTTCATGCGCACTAGGTAGGTAAGTTAGAGAAATTAGAGAGTGGGGTACAGTGCTAGCATAGCTACCGGGCGAGGGAATCAATAGTTTTCTTAGGCGAAGACATCAATCTTAGACACTTTATCCCTAACCTAGCCACCTCCCCTAAAGAGAGTAACGTCTATTTACAGACAAGTAAAGAAAAAACTTATCCCTAACCCTGTTTTCTAGTTTAAGTTGCGTAAATTTGAAACGTCCTTGAACTCACCCTGACAACCTTGGTTGATGCAGGTTAAATCATACAGGATGGTTAGGACTCGAGGGAATCGAGGTAGAGGAGCATCGTCGCAGGCAACGTCAACACTACCAGCACCGCCACCACCATCACCCAAACTGGCTCTCATACTGCACTCTTTGGAGGCCATAAATGAGACTTTAAAGGGGCATCAACCAGCAAGGATCGAAGTGGAGCCCCCACCATCTGGAATGGGTAATCCAGAAGCATAGAGGGATTCAAGGGGAGGACCTCCACCCAAAGACATCACTAGAGAACTGCAGAAGATCAAACTTTCAGAGTTTGTCGGGGGTCACACCAGTGAATGCGTGGAAGCATGGTTGGAACGCATGACAAGGTGTTTTGACTTAAGGGACTATGCGTCCACCTCAAAGGTGAAGATAGCGATTTTTCAGTTAAGAGATAGTGCCTTGAACTAGGGGGGCAACCTGGAGAGGCAACTGCACCTTACCCCAGACACCGTATCTTGGGAACTTTTCGAGGAGAGGTTTCGAAGGAAATATCCGCTAGCTTACTATGAGGAACAACAGGTAGGCGCATTTCATGCTCTAGTACAGGGAAACAAGACCATAGAGGAATATGAGATTAGTTTTATGGAATTGGTCAAGTATGTTTCACATATGGATAATGACCAACGACAGGCAGAACGCTTTGTATATGGGTTGAACTCGAAGATAAGGGCTATGGTGCGGATGTGGAAACCGTCTTCAGTAGCGGAAGCTGTGGAAAATGTGTGTTATGCGGAGGAAAACATGAAATTGACTGGAGGTATGAGACCGACCTTTCCACATCATCCTAGATTCGTTGGGAAGGCCCCTAGGACATTTTCTAGGGGAGGGAGCTGAAGGCCACCTCCATATGGTAACATAGTCGCACCAAGGATAGTAGCCACAAGGATTTCAATGGCAGCGAGTGCAACATCTTGTTAATCACCAACGACGCACGCAGATCCACAACCATCTCAGGGAATAGCTAGCAAGGGCAGGGGTTCTAGGGGAAGGAACTCATTTCAGAGACAGTCATAGAATAGTGTGCAGGTTCAATCTCGTGTTACCTGTTGGGGATGTGGAGGACCCCATTACCAGCGTGACTGCCCGGAGTTGCAATAAAGATTTGTGCATAGAGAAGGAAAGGTCCCGTTGGGAAGAGCAAGTAGCAGCCACCAGATTTATGCAGTAGTTAATAATCATCAGGCCGAACATCAATCCACGATGGTGGAGTCATCAGGTACGCTAAATCATATCAACGTTAAGATTTTATTTGATTCTGGTGCCATAGATAGTTTCATTTCACCATCTGCATTAGAAAAGAGTGGGTTGGCAGCCTACGAGCATGATGACTTTAAACAAGTCGAGATGGATTCAAGGGAAAAACAAGCGGTAGGACCTAGTGTTGATAATTGTATAGTAGACTTGGGAGTGTGTACTACAAGGTTGAAGGCATACGTCATTTCTCTCGGGGCACATGACCTAATCATTGGAATGGATTGGTTAGAATCTCATCGAGCTTTGGTAGATTGTTTCGCAAAAAGGGTGCTTTGTGTCGACGATGAAGAAAGACCAGTAGAGATCCAGGGTGTACGGAGAAAGGTGTCATTACGCTTTATCTCAACTATGAAGGTTAAGTGATGCTTGAGGCAAGGGTGTCGACTATATGTAGTGGAAGCAGTGAATGAAAGGAAGGGACCCTCATTAGATCAGTACCCGGTATTGTCAAAATTTAAGGATGTTTTCCCGAACGAGTTACCAGGGTTACCTCTTAAGAGGGAGCTTGATTTTACTATTGAGCTAAAACTTGGTGCAGAACCAATTTCCAAGACTCCATATCGAATGACAACGTCAAAACTTTATGAGTTGCAAATGCAGTTGAAAGAGTTATAGGAATTAGGGCTAATAAGGCCAAGTGTCTCACCTTGGGGTGCACCAGTAATTTTTGTAAAGAAGAAGGATGGATCCTTACGACTGTGTATAGAGTATAGGGACTTGAACTGTGCTACAGTGAAAAATAGGTACCCAATGCCGCAGATAGATGACCTCTTCGATCAGATGAAAGGAGCAACGGTATTCTCAAAGATCGATTTGCGATCATGGTATCATCACTTAAGGATTAAGGAAGGCGATATCCCCAAAAATGCCTTTTGAACTCGGTTTGGGCATTACGAGTTTGTCGTAGTACCTTTCAGATTGACCAATGTGCCAGCAGTATTCATGAGCCTCATCAACGATGTATTCCGGAAGTACTTAGACCGTTTTGTACAAGTCTTTCTAGATGACATCCTCATCTATTCCAAGAATGAAAGAGAACATGAGGAACACTTACGAGTGGTGTTGTCCTGCCTTGGAGAGAACAAATTGTATGGGAAGTTGTCGAAGTGTTATTTCTTCCAGAAAGAAATCCACTATTTAGGTCATAACATTTCCGGTGAAGGAATCTCTGTGGAACTAGAAAAGGTAAAGGCCATTATCGAATAGCCAGTGCTGAAAAATGCCCATGAAGTGAGAAGCTTCATGGGGCTAGAAGGTTATTATCAGAGATTTGTGGAAGGATTCTCAAAAATAGCGAAACCCATCACCACTTTGCAGTGAAAGGGGGTTAGTTATGAATGGATAGAAGAATATGATAGTGCATTCATTGAGCTTCATAGGTTACTAACTAGTGCACCAATTCTACGAGTGCCAGATATGGAAAAGGACTTCACAGTCTGCACGGATAACTCGAAGCAAGGGTTGGGGGGTGTGATAATACAGGATGGAGGAGTGATAGCTTATGCGTCAAGGAAGTTGAAGAAACATGAAGAGCTATATGGGACTCATGATTTAGAGTTTGCAGCTGTAATGATAGCTCTGAAACTTTGGAGGCACCATCTTGTGGGGAAAAATTTTGAGCTCAAAATGGACCATCAAATTTTAAAACATCTCTTCACTCAAAGGGATCTAAATGCCAAGCAAAGGCGATGGAGTGAGTTTATGAGTGAGTATGATTTTGGTATTTCATACATCAAGGGAAAGGAAAATGTGGTCGTAGATGCCTTGAGTAGGAGACCACATGTCTTCTCCTTGGTACCCTTAAAGGTCAATCTGAGGGAATGTGTGTTGACACAACTCCAAGGAGACAGTTGGTATTTAAAAGTTACTTCAAACCTCCAGAGTGGGAGGAAATTAGATCCAAAGTATGAAGGATATAGTCTGGAAGCAGACAAACTATTAAGATATTGAGGAAGGATGTACATCCCTGAAAATGGGGATATTCGAAGCATCATACTGAAGGAAGCCCATAGAGCACTTTATTGTGCGCATCCGGGTGTGAAGAATATGTACGCAGACATGAGGAAGCTTTTCTTCTGGGTAGGCATGAAGTGTGATGTAGTCCATTTTGTCGCCAAGTGCCTAGAGTGTCAACAAGTGAAAGATGACCACCATCACGCGACAAGCCTCCTACAACCACATGATGTTCCTATGTCCAAGTGGGAAGTCATCTCTATGGATTTTGTTGTGGGGTTGCTGCTCACATATCATAGACACAATTCCATTCTTGTGATAGTTGATAAGTTAACCAAGAGTGCTCATTTTATTCCAGTTAGAGACACTTACGATGTCATTGATGTGGCACATGTGTTTGTAAGCGAGGTTATCTGTTTGCATGAGATACCTAAGAAGATCATTTCAGATAGGGACTCCAGATTCACTTCTAAGTTTTGGACAAGTTTGCAGTCAACGTTGGGGACTCAGTTGAACTTAAGCACAACTTATCACCCTGAAACAGATGGGAAAAATGAGAGAGTAAATAAAGTCATGGAAGACATGCTTAGGATGTATGTCATGGATAATCAAACCCAGTGGGAGAAGTACCTACCTTTGGTAGAGTTTGCCTACAATAACAGGTTTCATAGCTCCATCGGAATGCCACCCTACGAAGCTCTGTATGGAAGGCCATGCAGAACGCCATTGAGTTGGGATAGATTAGAAGACCAAGTAATAGTTGGGCCAGAATTGATTCAAAAGATGGAGGAACAGGTGATTTAGATTAGGTAGAGACTAAAGGAAGCATAGGATAGGCAGAAAAGTTATGCGTATGCACATAGGACCAACCGAAGTTATGAAGTGGGAGACCAGGTTTTCATTTGTATCAGGCCTGATAAGAGTACCATACGGTTCGGGAAGGGGACAAAGTTGTCACCTCGATTTGTAGGACCGTTTAGAATCCAAGAGAAAATTGGACCCATTTCCTATCGTCTCGTACTGCCACCCCACTTGCATAAAACTCATAATGTTTTTCATGTATCTGTTTTACGTCATTATGTTGCTGATGAATCACATAAACTAAATTGGAAGGAATTGCAGGTATCGGACGTGGGAACTCTCACAGTAGAACCGTTACGCATATTGGACCGTGGAGTCCGACAACTCAGGAACCGTTTAGTAGACCAAGTTAAGGTCCAATGGGACAAGTATAGTCCAAGATCTGCTACTTGGGAAGACGCCGAGACATTACGACGAGACTATCCCTCACTTTTTTTACCACCTCGAGAATATGTTTCTCGAAGGGTGGGTGTACATAACACCACCTTTTGACTTAAACAGAAAGGATTACCTGAGGCATACATACTTTTATTTTCTATTCACAAGTGAAACTATTAAATGATACACTTAAACTTTTAAGACGTATGAACCTTTATGAATGTTTATATGTATTTGAATAATGATGGACATGGTGCGATATATTGTTAGAATGTAAATTTTATGAATGTTAAAATGTTATTGATGATGATGGATATAAAGTGATCTACTATGTGAATGTAAATTTTATGAATGTTTAAATGTTATTGATGATGATGTATATGATGTGACATATTGTGTGAATGAGAATCATATGAAGGTTTAAATGTTATTAGAATGATGTTGGATATGATGCAATCTATTTGGTAAATGATAATTTTATGAATGGGTGTCGAAATTGAATTATGGGATATTATGAGATCTATTACTAACTTGAAAATTTTGATGTTAAGTTGTTGGTACACGGATACCGAATTGAAATGATGGTTGTATGCAATTACATGAGGATAATGCATAGAAATGTATGAGTTTGTGTTACAGACTAATTTGTAGGTTATGGGATATGAAATAGCCAAGGGGTAATAATGATGAAAGTGGATGACATGACCACTGGCTGAGAAAAAATATGGTATGAATCCTTGTATGTGAAATTATATTGGTTTGGATGCATTGCTATGATATGTGGACCAGTGCAGGATTTCAGGTGGTGAGACTGCCCAAAACCGAATAAGCGATGACAAAACTCCTAGCAACACGATGCCACTATATATTCCATTGTAGGGTGTGGACCCTAGTTATGATTAGGAGGGGTGGAGGCATTTCTCACCGTGTATCCTCCGAAACTTGAAGTCATGGGAGGACAGTGTTAGCTCACACTCCTCTAGACATGTGATGATGACTATCAATTGCCTGCTGGGGAAGCTTGGTCGAGATGGTGACACTTCTGCTTACGGGTTCTATTTGGAGTTAGGTCAATATAGTTGATGCTCCAAGATAGTCCAACAGAGGAAGGATAGGAATGAAGATGGAAGTAAGTTAGGGAGGAAGGATGAGTAGAAACAGTTGAGAGAGTATGGAGATTTGTCTTATGGTGGAATTTATTGTTTTTCCCTTCTAAAAAGAAAATGTGTATATATGAATATTCATAATTATGTAACTAAACCATAGTTGTCTAAATAAAATTGTTGAACTAGATAATTGTAATTAATGGGTTTTGCAAACATTTGATTGGTTTATTGTCTTTTATAAAAGAATAGTCTTGTTGATTGGATTGGATGCATACATAAATTACTATAAGGGTGATAGTTATTGACTATTAGTACATGCACGAGACTTGTATGTACTAGATACACATGCATTTCTTGCGCATGTACACTAGTATGAATGAGTTTCTTGGCTTACTTACTAATAATGACGGTTATTGTTATGTATGTGTGAACCATGTTTCTTTTCCCTTGTATCATAGAATACTTTAACTTCGGGACAAAGTTTCCTGAAGAGTGGGTGTATGTAACAACCCCAGTTAAATGATTGATTAAAGTTTATCAAGTATAATTAATTAGATAATTAACTGTCCTAATATGTTTTAGTTAAACAATGATTATTTCTTAATAAAGTTAATTAATTAATTGTTTATATCTGTTGATTGATTGATTAATTAATTAATTGACTCATTAAAGGTTTGATTAATGAATTAAAGGGGCTTAATAACTTTAATTTATTTATTATAAGACTTTACGTATGTTGGGGGGGGGAAGATGGAGCATTTAGTGGAAGGATAAGGTAATAAAGGAATCAGATAAGGTAATAAAGGAATGGGATAAGGTAATAATGGGGAGGATATGGTAATTAATAGAGGATAGGGAGTTAGTGAATGGGGAGAGATATGACTGGGAAGAGTCTGACGAGAGATGATTATGAAAAATTGGGAGGAGAGGATTGGATTTTTGGGGGGCTGTTGGATATTTTTCTGGTTGAGGGCGAGTTTGGTTTTGGAGTTTTGGTGAACCATTGTAGGGGGCACCAGGTTCCTGGGAGTTTTGGGCTTGGGGGCCAGGATTCCTTTCAGTATCCTGGAGATAGGGAGCCAGACAGGTTGCTCCTAGATGGCTAGGTGGTTAGTCGGTTTTGGGCAGAGTTTGGTCAGTGCATAGGGCTGGGCAAAGAAGCAGAGAGGACAACCAGATCAGCAGGAATTAACATCAGGAAGATGTATTTTTATTTATGAATTTGATGGGTTATGTGGATGATTATGTAATTTATTTCCATGCTGTGGATAAATTTAATTTCTGTTGAATATTAAATGCTTATATGATGATTAATGAATTATTTATGCATTGAAAGAAATTCTATGTTTAATTGTATGAAATTCTTTTAGGCTTAATTAAATTTTGGTCTCTACATCAATAAATCCACTTATTATAGGATATGTTTATTGAAGACTATACAAAGATATTTTAGGTTCTAGCAACTATTTCATAAAATTTGGATAGATTTATTAAATTTTAATGAAATGAAATAATTTTTTTCTCAATTTGGTTGAGTATTCAAATATATTTGGAGTGTATTATTGCACTAATCATTTTAATAATTTATTTAATTTGATTAATTACTTTTTAAAGTGTTAAGGAAGACTATGTAAGTAAAAATAGTTCATTTTTTCTAAAGTGATTATAAATACTTGTGTTACTCAGTAACAAATCTCTTATGGTGGAAAACATTTCTAAGTGCTAAATCCATACACAATTAATGGTTCTCAAGGACTTAAATTTGACGAAATAATGAAAACCCATCCTAGTTAAGACTCCAGGAACCAATAATAAGAATCATGTAGAATAACATAATCATAATAGAATTAAGAGGGTTGAAACCTCACATTACTCTATCCAAGATTAATCATGGTTCATTATAATGCAATCAAAACATGGTACAAGAGTTTCTTAATACAAAAACAACACATAAAATATAAGTGCAAATAAAAGCCTCACATCAAATGAAAATATACCTCATCTTCTCCATTAAGCTTGCCAAAATGTTGTACAATGTATCCCAAGAGGAGATCTCCTAAATACCCAAATTCTCCACCCTTTATAATGGAGAGAGAAAGATCTCTTCTTTATAGAGTGAGTCTCTTCTCTTATACAATAAAATATTATTATTTGCTAACTAAATCCATGAAAAGTCAATTAAATATTATAATAATGGATTAGTTAGATATCTCCTAAATCCATGATGTTGATGGATCCAAATGGCCTATTAAGAAGGTAATGAAGAACGCTCGATGTTAGGTCCCAATTAGATGTACTCTCATTTGGTGTAGCGTTTCTTGCAAGTATATGGGCCTCATTGACGCTAAAAATTAAAACAAGGAAAAGGGAAAAGACAATGGACTGCCCCGTGAAGAGTTCTAATTAAACATAATTCTAAGTTAAATTGAAAAGAAACTAATCTAATCCCCAAGATGGGGTGTTAGTGCAACACACTTGGCATACAGCGGAAGCAGGCACCGGCCACAAGGGCATGGATCCATGTGACGGGCTCGTGCCACAGCCCGCCACCCTCCTCCTGCATTAAATAACTCTTACTACAATGTGAAAGCTCATTTATGTAGCTTACCTCTCCTTATGAATTCCATCCCATGGCTTGGTTACTGGTGTGTGTCCCTTGTCTCTACTCGTGTTTCGAAGGGCTCCTCCCTTCGTTGCCATGGCCTGATCCTGCTCAAACTTTCATGCTCTCTGCCGCCCCTACTCGCCTCCAGGATTTTCATCTCTGCCTGGTGCACCTAGTTTCTTTGGACAATTACAAGCAACACCTTATGTCGCACCCAAGGGGGAGGCCGCGAAGGGGATCTCCATGGAAACCTCATCGGTCTTTTGTCTCGCCTCCCGACTCACCCAACATCTCTTCCTCCCCTCCCCTCCAACCCGAGACTATCATTTCTCCCTCTCCTGCTCCGCCTGTTTAGCAATTTCATGGTCTAGAAATCATCCCTTGGATGTTGAGCTCCTCCTCGCATCCCCTTCTCGCCCTTCCTTTGGTTGAGACAGCCCCATACCAGTCTTTGAATCTTTAAGAAAATCAAGAGGCAAGCCTCCTCCTCCTCGTAAGCCTAGGAACTCTGAGAACCAGTCCTCTGATTCCTTCTACGACACGCAACTCAGAGAAAGCCTGGCCAACCTTTATGGTTTGGTCTTTGAACTCTGCCAGGGGGTGGAGGACCTTCAATTTCGCCTGCAAACCACAGATGGAAAGGTAGCGGTCCTTCTTCATATACTCTCCTCCCTTCATGAGGCTTTCCCCTCGGACTCGGCAGGAGCGACTTCAGTGGAGGAACCCTGTGCAACTACCAGTGGGGGAGACGTCAAGGTACAACGCTCAGTAGAGAATGGGCTGCAGTAGGCCTGGCACAAGACCAGGACCGTGGAGGTAGACTCGGCAAGGTGACCGCTGCAGGATACTAAGACAGGTGCCGATAAAACCACGAACAATGTGGAAGTCGAAGTGCAATGGGCGGACCAAGTGACGTATGTCGAGGAGGAACCCTAGACCGAGGACTTCTAAGCCACCTGGCTAGGTTACTCGCCAGATGTCTAAGCCTATAGTGGTATTTAAGGTCTTGTTAGCTTCTTTTAGTTTTAATTGGTGACCAGTTTGTCTGAGACTATTTTTCTTAGTTCATTACACTACTCATGCCTGACTCCTCTGTTGGCTGGACTGGTTTCCCCTTTGTTGGGGTAGTCCAGTAATTACAGTATGGCTATGTCTATATTTTGAAACTCTACTTTGGCTCTGGGAGGCTTTGATATATAATAATTCTTACTTAAAAAAAAAAAAAAAAACTAATGTAATCTATCTACTTCTAACCTATCCCGCGGGAAAAAAACTAATATATGAGCACAACTTAAAATGATACTTTGACAACATAAATAGTTCATGGAAGCCAAAAGCATGTTATAATCAATAGTGTTACATATATCATCCCAAATAGTTGAAGTAGAGAATTGCAACATCATCCCTTCACTCATAAGAAATCATAACAACATAAGGATTCTAGATACTAAGAACATAAATAGTTCACATGATCAATAACCAGAAAACTTAAAATGCAAATAAAAGTATAGAATAGTCCCACGAGCATTTGCAAATAGTTATGAATTCAAAATGTCTTATTCTCTTTATTAACTCTGAAGTAATAGTGCCATGTTTCATTACAAAGGGAAAATGTCCCTTACTACATTCAACAAGCTCTATTTTATAAAACAAGAGAAAGACTCTTTATCTCTCATGACTATTCATTTCGTTTTCCTCTATTTTTTTCTTTTTTAGATTTCAAATTTGGATGTGGGAGTTAGAAAAGGAAGATGAAGAGATGCATGGGTGGTTACATTCTCCCTATGACAGTTTACAAATGATATCTATTTAAGCTTATTATTCACTATGCCTTTTGTCTTCATCTTCTGAATTTCTTGAGTCATTCTGGGCATTTTTGGCTTTGGCCTGTTGAACGAGATCATTATGGATTCTTATCCTATGTCTCATCTTTTTAGTGAGCCCTTTCTAGTTTGATTGTGCTTCCTATAGCTCAAGATATGACAGTTTGAAGTCTGCATATCTTATTCTTCATCTGAATTCAAGTTACACATTTTTTTTTCAATTTTCAGACAGTTTCTATTGCAAATATGCTAGAAATTTCTACTCTAGCCTATTATTCTCTTCTCCATATTTCCATTGAGTTTTCCTGGTCTTGATTTCGTTGCTTGTAGCTCTAGATATAGTTTTCTGAAGTTTGCATGGCCATTTCTGCCCCTGAATTCATGGTCTATTGTTTTTTGAGTTTTATGATGTCTTGTGTCATCTCTTTGGCCTGAATATTTCTACCATTGCATTTCTCTTTCCAACGAGGTATCATGGACCCCATTTCGACATTTGTAGAAAAAGGTATTCCCATTTAAAGATTGTTGATCAACAGTCGTCGATCAAGCATGTGGATTAATCTTGACCATTGATATTCAACCTACAAAAAAGAGTCTTACTTGCATTAGAAAGTTTTTCAAACAAAAATTTAAATGGTTCAACCGCTACAGATAGTTTGAATACGAATCTAGGTGGGCACGGGACATGTTTCTAACAGTTTAATTTTAGCTAAATTTCCCTTTTTTAGAATTAGGAAAATAATTGAAAATTAAATAAAAAATAAAAGATAATAATATTATTTACATTATTCTACAATTATTTACAAAGTTAAAAGCAAAAATCTACCCCTATTCCTATGTTATCAAAGAAAATTAAAATTAACTAAATTGATTATCCCCCATTAATGAAAAATATAGATTACGAAGGTTAGAAATAATAAAAAATAATAATTACTCTACCCTCCTCTAGATTTGAACATGTGACCTCTAAGGAAGGAACACACATTTTTAACCTTTAGGCCCATTCATGCTTTTTAGTCATTTAATGTACAAAAAACTATTAATCTATG
>ML799050.1:57600-72995 GCA_009831015.1 Picea engelmannii | reverse complement strand
AATTAATAAAACAAAAAATATAAAATAAAAAAAATATAATCTAAAATGAAATAAACAAATAATAATAATAATAATAATAATAATAAAATACACCCCCCTTTTCATCATCAGGATTTCCTGTGAGCTCTCACACTCCACTTAACATTTTGCCAATGACTCCATTCAATTTTCACCAATGAGTTCCATTGACTTATTTCTCCGATGAGCTCCACTTATTTTAGATCTCTTATGCGGTGAATTAAACTTAATATATATAATCTATTTTTAAGGTCACTGCTAAGCAACACTAAATTGGTGTATGAGACCCCCTTGTTTGTGGGACAAGGGACCCCTTCCGCCCAACTATTTGACTGGTAAAGTCTATGGAGGTATACATACCCTACCCCCTCTGGATTTGAACTTGTGACCTCTTAGGAGGAAACACATGTTCTTAACCATTAAGCCCACTCATGATGTATAATATAATATTATCATATTCACTTTAGCCCATTTATATTAAATAAAATATTTTTCCAATAAGACTTGTTCATGATATAATGTGGTATGAATTTTAAGGCATTGAGAAAAACAAAAATTTTAAGGAGGATAATAGTCCTCATGCCATTTGGGAGGGTAGGAAGAAATTCCTAAAAAATAGGGAATTCTTTGAAAATAGGAATAATTCCTAAAAAATAGGAAATGGTATAGTATGTGAGGTTTTTGGTGTGTGAGGGGGGGGGAAATGAAAAGCTAAAAATGTATGTATAGGTTAGGGTTTAGTTAAAAAGGAAAAAAGAATTAGAATTACAAAATAGAAAAGAAAATTAAAAAATCAAAATCAAAACAATGAAAATGAAAATGAAAATTAAAATGAATATATATACAAATGTGTATTACACCATAGGTTTTAATTAAATGGTTTGTTTGTTTAATCCAAATTGGTTTATCTCTATAAAAAATAAATTTACCCCATGTAAAATGTTTAACATGAATAAATTTCCCCTTCGGTAAAAGAAAAAGTTTTAAATAATATTAAGGGAAAACGATGGGGAAGACCATGGGAAAACAAAAATTAATAATTTACACGATAAAATAAAAATTAATTAAAATAAAATAAAATAAAACATATATAAAAGTATTTACAAAAATCAAGAAAAATAAAAATTAAATTAAATTAAATCACAAGCTAGAAAATTAATTCAAAATTGCATGAGTCTAGGTTCCATGCCCCCTCAGGGTTTCACTAGTCAAGGTTCCACACCTAGGGGCCACAATTAGAAGAAAGCATATAGGGTAGGATTCAAGAAACCGAATGCTATGGAGAGGAGTGAGGCATATGGTGATGAAGGATGTGGTGCTTAAGCTATGGCGAAGTGAAAGCAAAGAAGGTGAAAGGACGATTCTTCATGTGATGATTTAACATCAAAAGTTATGACGAGTAAAAACGAGATGTCAAATCCAACCAAGCGCGCATGACAAGTTAATCCACTCAATATATACATCTCAGAGGGTGTATATACTCAGTTTTCGAGTAGCATGAATCGATTAGGTCAAGGAAAAGGTATTTACATCAGAGCATCATACATGCGACAGATAACCAAGAGACTTCAGGTGACAATACGACAAGGATTCACAACCATGAAGATGAATGGAATTATGGAGTGGATTTTGGTGAGAGGTAAGACCAAGAGACTTAGTATTGATTAATATGAAAAGGTTTAGGGTTAGTCTTGTAGAAAAGGTAGGTACGACAACCTTGGGGTCTTTGAACCTTGAGGTGACTGCAAGCCAAGGTACTCTTTTTCCCTATAAGAAGAATTATGGAAAGAAGGTCAAGGTTGTGGACAAAGATCAAGATATTTCCCCACAAGATTATAAAGGATATAGAGGTCACGTGAATGAAGTGTCTATGCAAAAATGCTCCTACAAAACAAAAGAATGACATCAACCATGTGACCAAAAGAAGACTTGCTAATACATAAATAGTATATTCCCTCCATTCAAAACCAATTTATAAGAGAGTGTTAGGTTCATTCAATGATAATATGGTGTTTGTAGATGAGTTTCTTGTAATTATATGTGCCAAGTCTCAACTCAAAAGAAGGATAATCAAATATGCGATTTATACTTAGAGTTCAAAACAAGTCTGTATGTTCTGCGAGTGACATTATAAAAGATGAAAACATGAAGCACAAACAAGCCAACATGAAGATGCTTAGTTTGAGTTAGTCAATCAGGATATTCAATAGAAAAAACCATATTTATGATCATATATATGAATATGATATATCTAATATTACTTATCAACAACAAGAATTTTCAGGTCTAGAGCATCGACCACGATGGGCACAATAGACTCTTCAGGGAATAGGTGTTCTACTGGGTGATATTGCCAATCCACAAGGAACCAGATCTCAGTTTGTGGAGACTCCACAAGATTTCACTACCATGGATCCATTGTTGCATATTTATTTTTAAATGGTAATTATATCAGATCCTCAGTCTTATTAAAAATATAAAGGAAATCCCCATTGGGAGGAAGCTATGGACGAGGAGTACAATTCCCTGATAGAGAAAAACACATGGGAGTTGGTTCCTCTACCTTCCAACATGAAATTTTTTAGATGTAAGTGGATTTTCAAGACAAATAGGGTTGTTGATGGATACATTACAAAGTATAAGGATAGATTAGTATCTAAAGGTTTCTCACTAGTACAAGGCATTGACTATGAGGATACTTTTGCACTGGTTGCCAAGATTGATTTCATTTTGTTAGCTCTAGCTATTGCAGTAGCTAGAAAGTGGGAGGTAAACCATATGGATGTAAAGAATTCATTATTGCATGGATATATTAATGATGAGATATATATGGAGCAGCTAGAGGGATATGTTCAATATCCATCATTAGTTTGCAGGTTGAGAAAGTCATTGTGTGGAATTAAGCAAGCACCTCGGGCATAGTATGTTAAAATGGACTCTTATATTCTTTCTAGAGGTTTTCTTAGATGTATATCAGATCCTAATGTGTATATGATGAGGAACGCATATTATCTTCTACTAATAGTTAAATATGTAGATAATTTACTCATCACTAGGAGCTCATCCTCCTCCATTGTTGCAGTGAAGATCGCTTTGCATGAAAGTTTTTATATGACATATATGTGACTGTTACATTACTTTCATGGTATTGCGATCAACTAGAATGATTCAGGAGTCAATATTTCTTAGTCCAAGTATGTCAGAGATATACTTGATAGGTATCATATGACATATTGCAAGACAACTCCAACACCCTTTCAGTCAGGGGTTAGACTAGAGGATGTCGATGCATCACCTTTGGTTGGTTGTACTAGATATTGACAATTGGTGGGGACTCTTATCTACCTTACACACTCTATACTAGAAATATCTTATGTAGTTGGATCAATTTCTAGGTACATGCAAGAGCCTCATGAGATTCACTAGAAGGAAGAAAAGAGGATTCTCAAATATGTCAAGGCAACTACCATATTTGGTATACACTATGCAACAAGATCTTCCTTAGATCTTGTTAGTTACACTGACTCAGATTAGGTAGGCGATAATAATGAACTAAATTCCACTATAGGATATTTTCTCTACCTTGGATCATGACCTATCTATTGGTAAATTAAAAATAAATCAATAATTTCTTTATCATCAGTAGAGGTAGAGTAAAACGGTGTAGTGAATGTTACCACTCAGGCTATTTGGTTGCAACACATTCTTACAGAGTTGGGAGTTCATTTTCATCATCCAAAATTTTTATGGTGTGACAAAAAGTGTACTCTCAATTTTTGTAGAGACCTAGTTCAAAGGCAGGGAACCAAGAACATCGAGGTTCATATGCACTTTAATTGAGGATAGATTTAAGATGGAGTCATTGATATGCATTTTTGTCCATCTTTAGAGTAGGTGGGAGACATATTCACAAATCCTTTCACAAAACTAAAGTTTGTCTCATTGAGGGACATTCTAGGAGTGAGGGATACATCATCTTAGCAGTTGAACATGTTAGCATTATTTTCTTGTTAGCAACATATTTTGAGGGGGCGTTTTGTTCCCACTGGGTTTTCCATCTGTACCTCACCTTTGTTTAGTTGTTACATATCTATACTTGTACATGAGTATCTAAAATGACTTCATATTTCCAAGACTCATGATTGTGCACACCTCGGTTTTGTTTCAGGGGGGGTGTTGGGGTACATGCTCAAATACATACTTAGTGACATACTCGTTTCTTCCATTTTCCTACCATTTAGGAGGACTTCTATTTATAGCATGCCTATTTATAGCAGGTCTGTTTATAGCTGGTGGATTCCTATATGTAATACCATGGAAAAATACCATGTGTTTCCAAAAAAAATGGGCTCATAAACTACCATGAGGAAAATTCTTATTTTTTAGCTACCATTAGGTCAATTCCTATTTTTAGCCACCAATAGGAAAATTCTTATTTTTAGGAGATAATTCCTATTTCCTTAACTTTAGGAGATATTTCCTATTTCATGGATATAGAGCGTACTTTAGTAATAATATTACCCTCCTAGGGAAGTGCACATTACCCATCTAATACCTAGAGTTAACTCGCTTCACTTGTTTAGTGACTTTCCATAATTATCAAATCCTCACTCAATTAGGACATTAGTTCCATTCTTGGACTCTAGTACTATTCTAGGATATTGTTTCTATTATGGAATGTATATTGACTTCATGTAGGGTTATCCCTAAGTCCACATCTATATTTTTGACTTTTTTCTTATTATTAACAACTTTTGATTTTAGTTAATTATTGTTATTGGGATAAGTTACTTTCTTAATTGAGCATTCCCATGGAAATCCCAACCTAGTGTGCATTACACCTCATGTGGAGAGTCTTATATATTGTACTTTTTATCAAGGATTAATACATGGTGATTAGAGTTGGTTTCTTAGTCTCTTATATGTGAAGATTCATTCTATTTTTCTCTCTCCTCTCTCTCTTTTGCAATTAACTAGTGTAGTATTTCCTTCTCATAATTAGGTCTTGGATTGTGATTTAATCCTAAACATCCAGGGAGGTATGTTGTAGCTAGGCCTAGAGGGAAATATTAGGTATTTGTAGTGCTAACATATGCTCGATCATTGATTTCATTTTCTAAATGGATGGAATATTTGGTTTCTTTGAGAAAACTCGGATTGGTGTGCCTTTAATCTACTTTATACTTGGTGTTCTTCTAAAAAAAACCTGGTCTCATGTGAGCACTATGGCATTATTCCATGCATATACTTAGGCACTCGTAAAAATATTGGATGAGCGCACACAAATTTCATTTGTGCGTGCGGTAAAAAATGGATCCAAAACTTTGGGTTCCAACAAATGTGTCGCATCCAGGAAATAAACGCATCCATCGGATATGACCCATTGTACCTATAGGATCCAAACAATTTCTCACGCACCTCGATGATGATATGAATGCACCTCCTTATCGAAACCTCATATAGTTTATGCTGCCACCTATCCATGGCATCTTCAAAATTGGTATCATAGAACTTCATTATTCGCCAACTCAACTCTCCCTCTGTGGTGGGATTGATATAATCTTCCCTCCACCCTGTGATATTATATTTGTTCTCAATGACATAGATTCACACATCCTCATAAACAAGACCATTGCACATGTATCCTTAATTAGGATCTAAAGGTGCACTCACACATAGGGTGTCCATCTCAAACGACATCTTTCGCTTGCTCAAATTCACCACCACACTATTGTTGAAGGCCCAATCAATTACAAGTAGTGCAGGGTATGGATTAGAGTGATCCGGATTTATGAGTGTAACAAAAGTAATAACAGACTGAATACAATAACATAGAGATAGGAACGACAACAAAAAATATCTAGTGAACAATAACTTCTATTGAATAAATAAAATAGGATGAAACTGTAAAATTGGAAACAACTTGCTCGAATGGTGGTAGCTATCTCTGAGAAGAGACGTGGCTTGCTACGCACATTTGTTTGCAAAGAATCATTACAATGAGGCTCCAAAGGTATTTTTAACATTACTCATGAATACCAAAACCCTAGACATCCAAAAACCTAACCATAGGAGATGAAATGCCAAAATTTATGTGGGCCTCTATGGGTAAGTTGGTACCTCAAATTCCCAGGGTCATAACTTTTTCACACGACATCCATTTTAGGAATGTGATATCCTGTTGGAAACGTATTTTAGAGAACTACATGTTGTTCCATCAAAATTTGAATCTGTCTACAGTTTGAGAGTGATACACAAAAAAAATTGTTTAGGGCTCCAAAATAACCCTAGAAGTACATAAAGATGTGTTGATAGGAAAAATTCCACCTGGAAACTATGTAGGGCTTCAAAGAACCCCGAAAGTGTATAACCCACAATTACAAACGATTACAGAAGATAATGATGAACTAGAAATTGTCAAGAGGAGCTAGTTGGAATAGGTGGGTGGCCACCAATAACCACCTAGATCAATCCTCCCCCCTTAGGAAGCAATGGTATCTATTGTGTTGATCCCCCCCATCTGGTGAGGAAACTTATGCTAAATTTGGCCCCAGGTGAGCCACTTTCCTTGGTGTAGGAATTTCCATGCCTTGACAACCCAATAAATATGGATCCTCTGTTGGCAAGTGCCCTTGACCTGTGTGTCCACTATATAATCAACCGATGCATGTTCCATGCATTCAGGGTTGATATCTTTTGGTGTCAATTGTTCTTAAATCTCTAAGGTGTCCAATAATGGTGGAAAATATGGCCGAAGGAGGTCCACATTGAACATTGGGTGCAAGACAAGGAAGGGTGGAGTGTTGAGCTTAAAAGCATTGCTACCCACATACTTGGTGATGATGTAAGGCCCATAGCGAAGTGGGAGAAGATTTTGATGGGGCCTTGTAAGACGCTCTTTCTGCAAATGTAACCATACATTATTGCCCACCTGAAATGAGTGAGTACCCAGTGTTGATCATGGCATTGATTGTACTTCACATTGTCTTTCTGCAAAATCTCATGGACCTGTTGGTGAATGTGTTGAATCCACTTAATGAATATGGTGGCTTTGTCGACCTTAGACTGAACATGGGAATATTTTTCTTGTGTCATTGCAAGAGGTAATGCAACATTAATGAGACCCAAGGGTTGGAATCCTAGCCCTACCTTAAATAGGATATGATCGATGGAGTTATGGAGAGCCATGTTGTAGTTGTGTTGAACATAGGGAAGAATATCATCCCATGTACGTGGATTCTTAGAGTTGTACATGCAAAGGATGTGCACCATCATATGATTAATGAACTCTGTCTAGCCATCAAATTGGGGGTGAAAAGAAGTGTATTTAGTGAGATTGGTGTCCAACAGTGACCAGAGACTCAACCAAAATGTGTTGAGGAACCTACTTTCCGAATATGAGGTGATGGTTTGTTGTATCCAAAAATTGACCCAGACCCGTTCTAATAATATATTCAAAGTATCTGTCACTGTGATGTTCTTCTTGTAGGTTGTGATAATAGACATCTTCAAAAACCGATCAACCGCCACAAATACGCAATCATTGTCGTGCTTGGTGGACAAAAGGACAGACATGTAATACATCGAGATGGATTCCCAATGCCTCTCGTGAGTAGGAAGAGAGTTGTATAAGCCTTTATTCTTGATGGTTGGCTTGGAAATGGAATAGGCAGTGAAAGATTTGATATACTTGTTGATGTCTTGTCGAAGTTTTGGCCAATAAAAATGTTTATGTAGAACAGCCATTGTTTTCTCCATGCCAAAATGTCCTACCATCTGACAGTAGTGAGCCTCCCAAATCATCTTTTCATGCTCTCTTGTGGAAACACAGAGGTGGCCCAGATGGCATAAAAGTACATCTTGGATGTGAAAATCAGTGACATTCACTCCGATAACCAACATATGATAGGTGGTGGCGAAGTTTGGGTCATGCTGATAAAGTTGGGGCCACTCAGATGCCTTATGCTTGCAGGAATGGAGTACTGTGGTGAGTGCAGCAACATGGGGGAAACCGAGGAAGTCAACGAAACAATTTTTTCTCCTTGTTTTATACTTGATGTTGAGATGGAACTAATGTAGATATGTGGACCACTTTTGATGGTGGTCGTTCTGCAACTTCCCTTGTGTCTGTATGAATTGCAGAGGCTTGTGATAAGTGTGGATGATTGTCTCCTTGTCCAAAATGTAATGTTTCCATTAACTGCAAGCTTTCACAATAGAATAAATTTCCTTGTCATAGGTGGGGTATTTCCAAAAAGTATCTGAGAGTGTCTCACTATGGTGTGCTACTTGATTCCCATGTTGGGTGAGAACTACGTCAACAACATAGTCGAAGGCATCAATCTCAATCTCAAATAGTTATTGCAGATCAGGTAAGAAGAGTATTGGAACTGAGCACAGGCGATGCTTCAGATCGTCAAATGCTCATTGTTGTGACCTTCCCCATGCAAAATTTTGCTTGCCACCATCCTTTGTTACTTGGATGAGGTCCCATGCAATATGGGAGAATCCCAACACGAACCTCCGGTAGACATTGGCAGGTCCCAAGAATCTTCGAAGCTCAGTTAGTGTGGTCGGAACTGGACAATCACGAATGAATTGGATATTAGTTGGATCCACATGTACCCCATGCTCATCAACAATTTATCCCAAATATTGGACCATGTTCATGCCAAAGGAACATTTTTCCAAGTTGGCATATAGCTTGTGTTGTTGTAGAGTGCCCAAAACCTGTTGAATATGCTGCATGTGCTCCTCCCAAGTTATGATAAAGATGAGGATGTCATCCAGATATACCACCAAAAAATAGTTGGTGAAGGTTCTTAATACATCATCCATCAATATCATGAAAGTTGTTGGTGCATTTGTTAATCCAAAGGGCATGACCATCCGTTAGAAAAATGATCCAAATTATTTTCGGCATGAAATGAAAGCGGAGATATAATAAATCAATGTACAGAGATATCTCAAATATCCAATAATATAAAAAAAATGTATCAGATATGAAACCATAAACACAAAGATACAGTAATACACAATTTTCTATCAATGAGGGAAAATGTACAAAGACTGTAAAAATATAGAGTGAAAGACTCACTAGAATGGTGGCAGCTTATCTATGAGAAGAGATGTGTCTGCTACTCGCATTCACAAGAAGATGATTTTAAAATGAGTCTCCAAAGGCATTATTATCATAAATAAAATCCAAAACCCTAACCCTGGAAGATGAAAAGCCAACAATTTTGTGGACCCCGTTTTGGGTAGTTTGGTGTATCAACTTCCCGGGGGCGTAACTTTGGCATACAATCTTTGTTTGAGGTGCACGATAGCTCGTTGGAAAGGTATCGTCAAGGGGATTCATTTAGGGGGATAAATCAAAGATATTGGCCATCATGGAGAAGCTCAATCCCAAAACCCCTTCATTTAGGCCCTCAAAATGGCCTTGGAAGTTAAAAACTACTAAAAATAGTAAATTACCAAAATTGCCAGAAAATTGTTTTGAGCCAGATGGAAAAGGTGGGTGGACACCAATATCCACCTAGATTAATCCTCCCTCCTTAGGAAGAAAATGTATCCATTGATTTGAGTGCTAGGGGGAGAGGGAAAATCCTTTGTTGAATCTGCATCTTTATGCGCTGCTTGCCTTGTTGGAGAAGTTGTGCTCCTTAGCTTGTTGAAGGTTGCCATGAACATATGGTTGGAAGGCTTTGACCTTTTTAACTATTATGGCTACCTGATATGCATGTGTGAAAAATGAATCTTTACACTTTGTTGCAATCTTTTTGACCTTCTTCTATTGGATAGAAGGTGCTTGGGCCGAGGTTGTAGTTGTTGCAGTATCCTTTTGTTCACCTTTTGAACAGGTTGTGAAGAAGACGAATTTTGTAGTATGAGATAATACCTTGTGACACTGTTTAGGTGGAACAGTAGTCATAACTACCTCTGGTATTCTGTAGAGATGACCCCCAAGAGAAATAATGACACTTCGGGGTCAAGACTCATAAACAACATGGTGCTTCTACATATATGGTTGTCCCAAGAGAATATCACAGACATCCAATGGGGAGACATCACATAATACCTCATCCTTAAAGGGATGGATGACATATGATAATCGACACTATTGGCTGACACATAGATCTCATCCCCGACGAAGCCACCTGATGTTGTATGGTTGTAGGTGTGGTGTTGTCGACAATCCCAACTATTTGATGACTTCTGTTGAGATGAGGTTATTGTGGCTTCTACTATCAACAACAAAATGAAACATGGTCCCCTTCACCCACATCTATGAATGAAAAAGGCACTCCCCCTCTTCAGGATCTGTTGGCTCTTCTGGTTGAATTGATGTGGTTGCAAAAATAGCAGTGGGGTCTGTGTCGATGATCTTTCTTTTACCAGTATTTTTAGAATCAGATTCTGAATCAGGGTTCAACTCCTTATCTTTGATCTCGACCACCAATGACTATTTTGAGTGACATTCATCGGTGTTGTGCCAGGGGATTTTGTGGAAATCACACCATTTTTCGGTGTCCTTCTTTATATTCCTATGACCCTTCTTTTTTTGTGGCTTGGATTGGTTTTCGGGAGATTGCTTGTTAGGGTCGTCTTTATCATACCTTGGTTGTTGCAGATTTGCAAACCAAGACTTCTGTTAGTTCTGGTCCATAAATTTCTGCTCGATTTTAATAGCATATCAATAAGCAGCACCGAGTGATGAGATGTTCAAAAAATAAATTTCAATTTGGATGTATCTGTGTAGAGCTCCACTGTATTTAAGAACCAAATGTCATTCAGAGTCTTTGATAACCAACTTGGTGCGCAAGGTATGGAAGGTATTAATGAACTATGGAACTTCTTGGCCCCTCTCTTGCCGCAGTGTGGTCCATCTCATGTATTATTCCTCATAGTTGCCAACAGAGTAATACTTTTTTTGCCGCATCCACAAAACAATTCTAGGTGGGGTCGACCCCATATATTCTAGACTCCTCTATGGAACTTTGCTCCGAGTAATTTTCCCACCAATGTTTGACATGGTGGATAGATTTAAGGAGTGCGAAGGTGATCTTTTCCCTGTCAAAAAAATTATGAACAGAGAAATAACCTTCTAACAGATTTAACCATTTGTCTAGGGCATCCACATCTATCTGACCTTCAAATACAGGAATATCAAAATTAACATGTACCTTGAAAGGAGAGGTTCTTCCAGAGTGTTTGTTTGATGATGATGCATCTATCGCTATCGAAAGGCGTTGAATGATGTGGGAAAAATTGTCCATTATTTAGTCCCTCTGTCGTGTGAGAGCTTGCTCAAGCAACAAATTGATAGAATCGTCTGCTCCGTCATTTTTGTTTTCTTCTGCCATGGAGAATTTCTTGGGTGTGCGAGAGAAATTTTATTCAAGAGAGACAAGCTTGAGACCCAACTTGCTATACTCGGACATCGTCGAGGACATGCACTGGAAAAAAAAAAAAAGCGATAAAGGGAAACTTGCTTTGATACCACTGATCCGGATTATTTTCGGCACGAAATGAGAACAGAGATATAATAAATCAATGTACAGAGATATCTTAGATATCCAATAATATAACAAAAATGTATCATAGATGCAACGATAAACACAGAGATATAGTAATACACAATTTTGTATTAATGAGCAAAAATGTACAAAGATTGTAAAAATACAGAGTGATAGACTCATTAGAATGGTGGTAGCTTATCTCTGAGAAGAGATGTCTTCGATACTCGCATTCGCAAGAAGATGATTTTACAATGAGGCTCCAAATTCCTTTTTTTCATAAATAAAATCGAAAACCCTAAACCTGGAATATGAAAAGCCAATAACTTTGTGGACCCCATTTTGGGTAGTTTGGTGTATCAACTTCTTAGGGGCGTAACTTTGGAATACGATCTTCATTTGAGGTGCACGATAGCTCGTTGGAAAGGTATAGTCGAGGAGATTCACTTAGGGGGATCAATCAAAGACTTCGACTATCATTGAGAAGCTCTATCCCAAAAAAACCTTCACTTAGGCCCTCAAAATGGCCCTGGAAGTTAAAAACTGCTAAAAATACTAAATTACCAAAATTGCCAGAAAACTGTTTTAAGCCAGTTGGAAAAGGTGGCTGGCCAACGATATCCACCTAGACCAATCCTTCCTTCTTAGGAGGAAATGGTCTCCATTGCGTTGAGTGCCCGAGGGAGAGGGAAAATCATTTTCTGAATCTGCATCTTGATGAGTTGCTTGCCTTGTTGGAGAAGTTGTGTTGCTTAGCTTGTTGAAGGTTGTCACAGACCTGTGGTTGGAAGGGTTTGAAATTTTTAAGCAGTCTAGCTACCTGAGATGCCTATGTGCAGAAGGAATATTTACACTTTTTTGCAATCTTTTCAACCTACTTCTGTTGAATAGAAGGTGCTTGGGCCGAGGCTATAGTGGTTGTAGTATCCTTTTGTTCACCTTTTGAACACATTGTGAAGAAGCTAAATTTTGTAGTATGAGATACTACCTTGAGACACTTTTTAGGTGGACCAATAGTCAGAAATACCTCTGGTGTTTTGTATATATGACCCCCTAGAGAAACAATGGCACTGTGGGGTCGAGACTCATAAACATCATGGCTCTTCCACATATATGGTTGGCCCAAGAGAACTGTTGGAAAATACTTAACAGACAGTGAATGACATAAGTACAGGAAGAATGTAACAGACGGGCATCGGTAAAGATGGAATGAGTACAGGAAGAATGTACAGAGGATTGTTGGCATGTTTTATAGGCAGCATATGCTTGTCATTGATGGCAAGTATAGTAGTGATGATGGCTTGAGTACAACAACGATGATCAGTGGTGCAGTGACAATCGGGGAAGAGCAACAACCATGTTCGTTGGATCCCTTCCTGAATTCCTGATGGTCGTCAGATCTGAATAAGAGCACGCTGAAAGAAGTAGGCTCGTAAGGTTTGAGAAGCATTTTTGTTCATTGGATCCCCTTCAAATTCGTGATAGAATGAGGGTCGTCAGACATGAATGTAGACAAGAAGAGCACACTGAAGAGGAGGACAGATCTTATATGTTAGATCCAAGCGCAGGACCCGACCATCGTTGGATCAAGGAGAACCTGCACGCTCTTTAAAGTACAAGGAGAAGTGGGTGTAAAAAATTTCGAAAGAAGGAGGACCATCCATTTACAGGTAGGACACATGGGGATAGATCGTCAGTTTGCTGATTGGAGAGTCAAAGGAACGATGGTCCCTAACCTCTCAAAATCACGATATGCGAAATCGCGATTTAATATTAGCCGTCATATTAAGGTTGAATCGGGACCATTGATTCTAGTACATGTCGGAGTTTCAGGGATCGAGAGTTGGAGATGTCAAGTAATATCAACGAAAGGAACCTCGAAATCGCGATATGCGAAATCACGATTCAATCGCAGCCGTTGAATCAATCTCAGATCTGGACCGTTGATCTAATTCCATATCGGAGTTTCAGGGATTGCAACATGGAGATGCAAGACAATAATGCAACAAGAATTTTGAAATCGCAATATGCAAAATCCCGATTGAATCAAGATTGAATCTGGACTGTTGATCCAAGTCCATTTCCGGGTTTCGAGGATCGAGTGTTAGAGATGTCAAAGAATATTAACATCAAGAATCCTGATATCGCGATATGAGAAATCGTGACGTAATTGCAACCGTCAGATCAAGATGTGATCTGGACCATTGATACAACTCCATTATGGAGTTTCATGGATCGAGACTTTGAAGTGACAAAAACACTGAACGTCAAGAGTGTCGAAATCATGATGTGTGAAATCTCGACTGAATCTGAATCGTCAGATCAATATGTGATCTGGACCGTTGATCCGACTTCTTTACGGAGTTTCGTGGATCGGGATTTGTAAGTGACAAGAACATTGAACATCAGGAATGTCGAAATCGCGATATACGAAATCACGGAATATCTGAACCGTCAGATCAAGTGTTGATCGAAGGGCTACTGTTGTCTCTCACAGTTAACTCCTAAGTTTCGAATCTGTTAGTGAAACAGACTCATGATTGCCGATTAGTTGGTGTTTCAGTCGCTGAGAGAGTTGTATTCCCTTTTCCTAAGGAGATGGGAAGTTTAACCGCCGTGAGTGTGTATAAAAGAAAATGAGATAGACAACGTTATGTTGGTTGTTCTATATGAAAAATGAATAAAATTGTAAGAAAGGGAAAATCATATAGCGCAGAGTGAGATGGAGAATATGTACAGTGTGAGATGTCACTCAAGGAAGAGTAAGAGATGATGAAGAAAACTTGAAGCTGAGCAGAATGACAGAAGAAGTTGATGCAGAGCATACCTGCTGAACAGATAGAGGAAGAAAAGAATTGCAGAATAGTTAGAAGAAGATCAGATTTATAGAACAAAGAAAGATTGGTAAGAATTGATTTATCTGTGTAGTTGAATGTTAATTTATTCATTCATGTTTTAGGGAGGTTGGGAGGTGCTCGGGAGGACTGTTTTCCTCAGAGGTTCAAGTTAGATCTTGAACACAGGAAGTTGTAGCTTCCATCTAGTTGCAGCCAGAGAAACTAGGGTGGCAGGGTGGTGCAAGGGAGAACAAGTGTTCTCTGTTATGCAAGTTGGAGCCTATGTAACTGGAAGTTGGTGCTTCCATCCAGTTGGTGCTGGAACATTAAGGGAGTTGGTGCTTCCTTCTAGTGGGTTCTAGAGAAACTAGAGAGTTGGTGCTCTCAAACAAGTTGCAGCTTGTAAAATAGAGGTAGCAGCCTCACATTGAGTTGGTGCTCAATTATAGATGATGTACAAAACTTAAAAGACTACCTATCATTTCGAAGAAGAAGAGGTTTTCTCCCTTTATGTGTTTCATCATGAAAATCTGTCTCTATGTATACCTTATGTGTGACTGATGCTCTTTAATTTTACTGTCCATATGCTGTACATTGTTGATGATCACTTGAAGAAAGATTAATAATGTTTTAATAGACTTAAAATTGTTTAAGCTCAATTACAACTGATTCACCTCCCCTCTCAGTTGTCTTAGTAATTTCAACAATTGGTATCAGAGGAGGTTCGTTTTATTTAAAGGTAGATTTGTAAGCTTAAACATGACAAGTCATGAAGGGACTTCAGCTTCTAAGCCCCCTCTATTTGATGGAACAAATTTTGCCTTCTGGAAGATTAGAATGAGAACATACTTAATGGCCTTGGGTGCTGATGTTTGGAATGTAGTAGAGACTGGATATACAAAACCTGTTGTGCTAGCCTCCAAGGATGATAAGTTAGAGTTTAGTTTTAATGCTAAGGGGATGAATGCTATCTTGAATGGACTTGCTGAAGCTGAGTTTGTAAAGGTGATGCATCTTGATA
>ML799050.1:37737-53914 GCA_009831015.1 Picea engelmannii | reverse complement strand
GGCCTACAAGTAAAACAAAGCTCTGCAGGAATTTTTATTTCTCAAGAAAAATATTTGAAAGAGATGTTGAAGAAATTTCAGATGGAAGATTCCTCTACAGTTAGCACACCTATGGTGGTTGGTTGTAAGCTGAGTAAAGATGAGATCTCACTAGATGTTGATCAAAGGACATATCGATCAATGATAGGCAGTCTTCTGTACATCACAACATCTCGTCCTAATATAATGCAAGCTGTTGGAATGGTAGGTCGTTTTCAGTCTGCTCCTAAACAAAGTCATTTGGTAGCTGTCAAAAGGATATTTAAATACTTGAAGGGAACAATGACTTATGGTTTGTGGTATCCTAGAAATCAGAATTTCCAGTTAACTGCTTATTCAGATGTAGACTGGGCAAACTGTGTTGATGAGAGGAAAAGCACCAGTGGAGGAGCATTCTTTCTGGGTGACTCATTAGTTGCATGGCTTAGTAAAAAGCAAGGATCCATGTCATTATCCACTATAGAGGCATAATATATTGTTGTTGCTACCTGCTGCACACAAATCTTATGGATGATACAAACTCTTGTAGATCTGAAGGTAACTTACACTGATCCTATTCCAATTCATTGTGATAACACCAGTGCCATTAGTGTCTCCAAGAATCCTGTTCTTCATTCCAAGACTAAGAATATTCCAATAAAGTAACATTTTCTTAGAGAACAAGTTACAAACAAAATTGTTCAGCTGAATTATATTCCTTCCAAAGAACAAATAGTTGATATCTTTACTAAACCATTAGCATCGACCCCTTTTGGATATCTTCGTAAAAAATTGGGGGTTATAATTTCTTATGTCTAATATACTCACCTGGTTAGGGGGAGTACTTATTGAATATCTGGTATATTTCCAAGATGCTTATAGTCGATAGGGGGAGTATGTTTTGCAAAAAGATCAGGGGAAGAATGATTCTTCTTTGACATTGATGTCAAAGGGGGAGAAAAGAGTTCCGGAGGAGAGTCGAGTCTGAATGCATGTGAGTGTTTGTATTTCCATCAATGCCAAAGGGGGATATTGTTGGAAAATACTTAACAGACAGTGAATGGCATAAGTACAGGAAGAATGTAACAGACGGGCATCAGTAAAGATGGCATGAGTACAGGAAGAATGTACAGAGGATTATTGGCATGTTTTATAAGAAGCATATGCTAGTCATTGATGGCAAGTACAGTAGTGATGATGGCTTGAGTACAACAACGATGATCAATGGTGAAGTGATAATCGGGGAAGAGCAACAACCGTGTTCATTGGATCCCTTCCTGAATTCCCGATGGTCGTCAGATCTGAATAAGAGCATGCTGAAGAAGTAGGCTCGTAAGGTTTGAAAATCATTTATGTTCGTTGGATCCCCTTCAAACTCCCGATAGAATGAGGGTCTTTAGATTTGAATGTAGACAAGAAGAGCACACTGAAGAGGAGGACAGATCTCAGATGTTAGATCCAAGCGCAGGACCCGACCATCGTTGCATCAAGGAGAACCTGCACGCTCTTTAAAGCACAAGGAGAAGTGGATGTACAAAATTACAAAAGAAGGAGGACCATCCATTTACGGGTAGGACACGTGGGGATAGATTTTCAGTTCGGTGACTGGAGAGTCAAAGGAACGATGTTCCCTAACCTCTCAAAATCGCGATATGTGAAATCACGATTTAATTTGAGTCGTCAGATTAAGGTTGAATCTAGACCGTTGATTCCAGTCCATGTCGGAGTTTCGGGGATCGAGAGTTGGAGATGTCAACTAATATCAACCACAGGAACCTTGAAATCGCAATTCAATTGCAGCCGTTGAATCAATCTCAGATCTGGACCGTTGATCTAAATCCATATCGGAGTTTCGGGGATCGCAACATGGAGAGGCAAGAAAATAATGCAACAAGAATTTCGAAATTGCGATATGTGAAATCCCAATTTAATCGCAGCCATTGAATCAAGATTGAATCTGGACCATTGATCCAAGTCCATTTCGGGGTTTCGAGGATCGAGTGTTAGAGATATCAAAGAATATTAACATCAAGAATCCCGATATCGTGATATGTGAAATCGCGACGTAATTGCAACTGTGATATCAAGATGTGATTTGGACCGTTGATACGACTCCATTACGAAGTTTCGTGGATCGGGACTTTGAAGTGACAAAAACAATGAACATCAAGAGTGTCGAAATCATGATGTGTGAAATCTCAACTGAATCTGAATCGTCAGATCAAGATGTGATATGGACCGTTGATCCGACTTCTTTACGGAGTTTCGTGGATCGGTATTTTTAAGTGACAAGAACATTGAACATCAGGAATGTCGAAATCGTGATATGCGAAACCGCGGAATGATCTGAACTATCAGATCAAGTGTTGATCGAAGGGCTATTGTTCTCTCTCACAGTTAACTCCTAAGTTTCGAATCTGTTAGCAAAACGGACTCATGATTGCCGATTAGTTGGCGTTTTAGTTGGTGAGAGAGTTGTCTTCCTTTTGCCTAAGGAGATGGGAAGTTGAACTTTCATGAGTGTGTATAAAATAAAATGAGACAGACAATGTTATGTTGGTTGTTCTGTATGAAAAATGAATAAAACTGTAATAAAGGGAAAATCATATAGCACAAAGTGAGATGGAGAATATGCACAATGTGAGATGTCACTCAGGGAAGAGTAATAGATGATGAAGAAAACTTGAAGCTAAGAATAATGACAGAAGAAGTTGATGCAGAGCAGACTTGCTGAACAGACAGAGGAAGAAAATAATTGCAGAACAGTTAGAAGAAGACCAGATTTACAGAACAAAGAAAGATTGGTAAGAATTGATTTATCTGTGTAGTTGAATGTTTATTTATTCATTCATGTTTTAGGGAGGTTGGGAGGTGCTCGGGAGGATTGTTTTCCTCAGAGGTTCAAGTGAGAGATTGAACACATGAAATTGTATCTTCCATCTGGTTGCAGCCAGAGAAACCAGGGTGGCAGGGTGGTGCAAGGGAGAACAAGTGTTCTCTGTTATACATGTTGGAGCCTATGTAACTGGAAGTTGGTGCTTCCATCCAGTTGGTGCTGGAACATTAAGGGAGTTGGTGCTTCCTTCTAGTGGGTTCTAGAGAAACCATAGAGTTGGTGATCTTAAACAAGTTGCAGCTTGTAAAACAGAGGTGGCAGCCTCACATTGAGTTGGTGCTCAATTATAGATGATGTACAGAACTTAAAAGATTGCCTATCATTTCGAAGAAGAAGAGGTTTTCTCCCTTTATGGGTTTCCTCATGAAAATCTGTCTCTATGTATACCTTATGTGTGACTTATGCTCTTTACTTTTACTGTCCATATGATGTACATTGTTGATGATCACTTGAAGAAAGATTAATATTGTTTTAATAGACTTAAAATTGTTTAAGCTCAATTACAACTGATTCACCCCCCCTCTTAGTTGTCTTAGTAATTTCAATAAGAAAATCATAGACATTCAGTGGGGACACATCACATAATACCTCATACTTGAAGGGTTGGATGTCATATGAAAATCGACACTGATGGTTGACACTCATATGTCATCCCTGGCGAAGCCACCCGATGTTGTATGGATGCGAGTGTGGTGTTGTAGACAATCCCAACTATTTGACGACCTCTGCTGAGATGAGGTTCTTCTAGATTTTTCTATCAACAATAAAATGTAGTGGGGTACCCTTCACCCATATCTATGAATGAAAAAGAGGCTCCCCCTCTTCAGAATCTGTTGGTTCTTCTGGTTGAATTGTTGCGGTCGTGACAATAGCAGTGGGGTCTGCCTTGATGATCTGTCTTTTACCAGTATTTTCATAATCAATTCTGAATCAGGGTTTGACTCCTTGTATTTCATATCAGAAACCAATGAATGTCTTGAGAGACATTCATCAGTGTTGTGCCAGGGGATTTTGTGGAAATCACACCATTTTTCGGTGTCCTTCTTTGTATTCCCATGACCCTTATTTTCTCGTGGCTTGGACTAGTTTTCAAGAGACTATTTGTTAGGTTTGTCTTTATCATACTTTGGTTATTGCATATTTGTAGACCCAAACTCCCATTTGTTCTGGTGCTTAAATTTGTGCTTGATTTTAACATCACATCGATAAGCAACATCAAGTGATGAGATGTTTAGAAAATCCATTTCAGTTTGGATGTATCTATGTAAATCCCCACGGTATTTCAGAACCAAATGTCGTTCAAAGTCTTTGATACCCTACTTGGTACGCAAGGTATGGAAGGTATTATTGAACTACAGAACTTCTTGGGCCCCCTCTTTTCACAGTGTGGTCCATCTCATGTATTGGTCCTCATAGTTGCTAGCAGGGTAATACTATTCGTTTACTGCATCCACAAAACAATTCTAGGTGGGGTCGACCCCATATATTCTAGACTCCTCTATGGAACTTTGCTCCGAGTAATTTTCCCACCAATGTTTGACATGGTGGATAGATTTAAGGAGTGCGAAGGTGATCTTTTCCCTGTCAGAAAAATTATGAACAGAGAAATAACCTTCTAACCGATTTAACCATTTGTCTAGGGCATCTGCATATATTTGACCTTCAGATACAGGAATATCAAAATTAACCTATACCTTGAAAGGAGAGGTTCTTAAAGATTGGTTATTTTATGAAGATGCTCCTATTGCTATCGACAGGAGTTGAAGGATGTGGGAAAAATTATCCATCATTTCGTCCCTCTACCACGTGAGAGCTTGCTCAAGCAACAAATTGATAGAATCGTCTACTCCGTCGTTTTTGTTTTCTTCTGCCATGGAGAATTTCTTGGGAGTGTGAGAGATATTTTATTCAATAGAGACAATCTCAATACCCAAATTTCTATACTCGGACCTCGTCAGGTACATGCACTGAAAAAAACCCGATCAAGAGCAGCCTACTCTGATACCACTAATCCAGATTATTTTTGGCACGAAATGAGAGAGGAGATATAATAAATAAATGTATAGAGATATATAATATATACAATAATATAACATACATGTATCATAGATGAAACCATAAACACATATATACAGTAATACACAATTTTCTATCAATGAGCGAAAATGTACAAAGATTGTAAAAATAGAGAGTGAAAGACTCGCTAGAATGGTGACAACTTATCTATGAGAAGAGATGTGTCTTCTACTCACATTCGCAAGAAGATGATTTTACAATGAGTCTCCCAAGGCCTTTTTATGATAAAGAAAATCCAAAACCGTAACCCTGGAAGATGAAAATCCAATAGTTTTGTGGACCCCGTTTTAGGTAGTTTGGTGTATCATCTTCCTGGGGTGGTAACTTTGGCATATGATCTCTATTTGAGGCACACAATATCTCATTGGAAAGGTATCATAGAGGAGATGCATTTAGGGTGCTCAATCAGAGCCTTTGGCTATCATTGAGAATATGTATCCCAAAAAAACCTCATTTACGCCCTCAAAATGGCCCCGGAAGTTAAAAACTGCTAAAAATAGTAAATTACCAAAATTTCCAGAACACTGGTTTGAGCTAGTTGGAAAAGGTGGGTGGCCACTGATATCCACCTGGATCAAAGAGACCTTATTTGTGTTTGTAATTTTTCTTCCATACATTAGTTGGTTTGATGGAAACTTGATGGCATCCAGACTTTAGGTCAATCTTGTTCAAGAACTTTTCCCCCTTGAGTTGGTCAAGAAGGTCATCAATTCGAGGAATTGGGTACCGGTTCCTGACTGTGATTTTTTATAGTGATCTGTAATCAATACAGAGCTACCAAGTCTCATATTTCTTCTGCACCAGCACAATTGGGTCTCTGCAAGGGTCAGATCTTGGTCGGATCTACCCCTTTTGAAGCATCTCTTAGATCTAGCTCTTGATGTTTTCATTCTCCATCAGCGAGCGATGATATACTCATCCATTAGGCACTGGGGCACCAGGGATTAGATCAATTGGATGCTTGACTTGACAGTGTGTTGGTACCCTGGTGGGTGAGGAGAATATGCCTCTATACTCTTCCACGATCCCATCCACTTGCTTCTACTACAAAGAGAGGCTATGTGTGGAGGTCATGGATGTGGTAGAAACCTTCTACTTACTCTGAGCATGGATCACAAAGAAGACAAACTTCCCGGTCTTTGAAATGACCTTACTACATTGCTTAGTAGAGATTAAAGAAATAGTTGTAGGCATTGCTACCTCTGGTATCCTGTATAATTGTCTACCCAAAGTAAAAATAACACTGCGAAGTCTAGATTTATACACAATATGTCGCTTTCACAAATATGGTTGGCATAAAATAACATCACAAACTTAAAGGGGAGAAATATCACACAATACCTCATCTTTGAAAGGCTTGATGTTGTAGGGAAGAAGACATTGTTGGCTGATGCATAGATCTCGTCCTTGGAGAAGCCAACTCATGGTGTAGGGATGCGAGTGTGGTGTTATCGATAGATCCAACCGCTTGAAGACCTCTACTAAAATCAGGTTCTTCTGACTGATGCTATCAACAATGAAATGCATTGGAGTTCCCTTTACCCACATGTACGAGTGAAAGAGGCGTTCCCCTTCCTATGGTTCTTTTGGTTCGCTTGGTTGGACTTTGGCGGTAGAGAAAGTGGCACTGGGTTTGACATCTATGATCCCCTTCCCACTTTTTGGGTTTGATTGAGAGTCATAATCTGCCTCTGACTTAGAATATTTCCGCTCGGCCACCAATGATTTCTTGGAGTGACATTCTTTGGTGTTGTGCCAAGGGATTTTATGGTATTCACACCATTTTTCGATGTCCTTCTTCGTCTTCTCATTCCCCTTCTTGGGTTGCGGCTTGGACTGGTTCTCCCGAGAGTGTCCATATTTTCTCTATCCCTTGTTTTGTGGGTAGGGGCCGCCTTTTCCCTGCTTCAGATATGAGGATTTTGTATATCCAAACTATCTCCTCTTCTGCTTAAATTTCTGCTCGATCTTGACAACAGATCTATAAGGCACACCTAATGATCCGATGCCCAGAAAATCCATTTATGTTTGAATGTATCTATGCAGAAAACTACAGTATTTGAGCACTAGATGTCATTCAAAGTATTTGATAGCCAATTTGGTGCATAGGGTATGTAAAATATTGGTGAAATCTGGGACTGTCTAGTCCCTTTCCTGATGCAGCATGATCCATATTGTGTACTGGTCTTCGCAGCTTCCAGTAGGGTCATATTTTTCTTTAATGGCATCCCTGAAGGAATCCCACGTGGGGGCGACTGCAAATATTGCAGATTCCTCTATGGCCCTTTTCTCAAAGTAAGTATCCCACCAATCCTTAACATGGGGGATGGCTTTGAGGAGTGCAAAAGTAATATTTCCCCTGTCAAAAAAATTGTGGACCGAAAAATAGCCTTCAAGAAGATTCAATCATTTATCTATAGCATCCGCATCTATCAGTCCTTCAAATAATGGAATATCAAAATTTACTTGTACCTTGATGGGGTTTGCATGGACTCTTGATCAAGATGTGTCTCCTCTAGGAAGCCGCCGAATGATCTGTGCAAATGTATCCATCATTTCGTTCCTTTGTCACACAAGGTATTCCTCGAGCAACATTTTAAAAGGATATCCTGCTCCATCATCTTTCTTCTCATCCCCCATGGGTTTTTGTCGGGCTCGACGTGGACGATATTGAAAAGGCTCGACTGGTTCGAGTCCCAACTTCTTGTACCCATATATTTTCGAGGACATGCATGAGGAGAAATAAATGAAGAGAAGACTACTCTGATATCACTGATTCGGATTTATGAGCGAAACGAAAGGAATAGAAGACTGAATACAATAACATAGAGATAGGAACAACAAAAAAATATATCTAATGAACAAGAACTTATATTGAATAAATAAAATAGGTTGAAACTGTAAAACTGGAAACAAATTGCTCGAATGGTGGTAGCTATCTCTTAGAAGAGATGTGGCTTACTACATGCACCCGTCTAAGCATAATCATTAAAATGAGGCTCCAGAGGCCTTTTTAACATTACTCATGAATTCCAAAGCCCTAGTCATCCAAAGACATAACCCTAGGAGATGAAACGCCGAATGTTATGTGGGCCCCTATGAGTAAGTTGGTACCTCAACTTCCCGGGGTTGTAACTTTTTCATACGACCTTTATTTTAGGCACGTGATAGCATGTTGGAAAGCTATTTTAGATAAATACACATTATGCCATCAAACTTTGACTTCATCTACATTTTTACTGTGGCACGCCAAAAAAACATTGTTTAGGGCTCCAAAACGACCCTGGAAGTATAGAAATATGTGCTAACATGAAAAATTCCAAAATAATCCAGTTGGATGAGGTGGGCGGGCACCAATCTCCACCTGGAAGTTGTGTATGGCTTCAGACAACCTCGGAAGTGAAGAACCCACAATTTCAAAGGATTACAAAAGAACGTGTTGAACTAGAAACTATCAAGAGGATCCAGTTGGAATAGGTGTGTGGCCACCAATATCCACTTGGGTCACATAGTCATCCATAATCTCTATGACTTCAAATTCATCATTTGTATTCACCCCTTATTTATTCACCTCGACTTTCTCCAGACGACATATAGGGTAGATCCTATATTGGTTTTCTAACCGCAGTTGGATGGAAGACCAAACCAAACTCAGTTTACCCATCAAATCCCAGGAATTATTCGACACAATGTTTACATCGGAACTCATATCCAACATGACCCCATCCATTTCATAAATCCCAAGTTCAATTGTCATTTTGAATTCTCTGCCTGTGCACTTCTGCTTGATGACCTGACACAGATCCCTTTCTAATAGAGGGGGTGATATAGTTTTATCCATCCCTTGTTCCCCCATGTAGGTAGCTAAAATCTGTTTCAACTTTCTCATAGCATCAAGATAGCTTATTAATATAAAACAGTAATTCAAGAAAGTACTCAGTCTCCAGTCTCTGTCTTGAAACCCAAGTCACACAATACTTCTTCACATGTTGCACGATTCAACTCCTCAAGGCAGTGTTCCTTAATCACTCTTTTCTTGGTGCATCGTACCTCTTCATATCTATGTGCTTCCTTCAATGACCTCTGCATCACAAATTGTATGTTTTTCACAAATGTGATCTTCCTCCAACGAACTTTGCATCATGTTATGTAACTCTTCATGGGAGCGAGCCTCTTCCAGTTACCTCTGGTTCATTCATCGTACTTCTTCACAAATTTGGGCCTCCTCAAAAGACCTTTAAATCTTTCACTACATCTCTTCGCATGCTCTTTCTTATTCATTGGTCCTTTGCACATCATGCATAATCTACTTTTGCTGAGACACATCAAACTTGAGGGGGATGCATGGCCCTTATGATCTTCCCCTTCATATTTTGACTCAAGCTTTCACCATGCTCGAATTCCATTCATGTCTTCACTTATCCTTAGGTTATCACCTGAACATAAACCTCTTTGTCCTTCTTCTTATTCCCATGCATCTCCACATGCACCATGTTGCAATGTTCTTTCTTTTATTCCCACTTTTTCAACAAGTCATGACAGTCTTCGGTAACATGCTTGGGGATATAACTCTACTGAAAAATAGCATGCGATTTGGTACAAAATATTGACATGTGGCCAATTTACCCACAATTAAATAAAGGGGGGGGTCTTCCTCCCCCTCTTCCATATCTTCATATGTGATTGTATCCTAGCTACCTCTGGGACCTCCTTGATAGCCACCTCTCTCATGATCACCATGATCACCACCATTCTATTCTTATTACACCCGAAATACATTGTGGATTTAGTCTTACATCAACTGGAGTGACCAACAGTTGTTGAAATCAAGGCCCATATAATTACAGAATTCACAGAATGGGGTATGATGTTTCTTCTAATATTTATCCAACATTGGGAAGAGGAGTGGTACATGGCCCTACTATCTACAAATATCACACCATTCCATCTTAGGCCCATTTGGAAATGAACTTAGCATGTCTGTCGCCACATAGCTTCCGAGTACATGACACTCGTCCCTGTGATTCTCCTCAACCCAACATGTGGTACAACATATCTGCTTGTGCATGAATTTTCTCTTTTCCATATATTGCAACTACATCGTCACATTGGAAAGTTGCAACTGCACCTATTCCAATCCTATTGATGTCTTGGCCCCTCCTAGTGTAGCCTCCAAGTGCATTGCAATCTCCATGGTCTTTGCTTGAGTCGTCACCTTCTGTTGGGTGAGCGAGACTCAGATATGGGGGAGTAACCCCAAAATAAACCATTTTCTATATTGTACATCCTAGATATGGAAATTCATCCTATCCAACAAAATACTGAACCGTTGGTCATAATCCCACACAATTTCTCCTTGTTTCTGCTTAATCTCCTTGATCTTCATAATACACTAGGACTTTGACTTGGGATTTTGAAACTCCTTTAGTAGATATATCTTAATCTCTATTAGGGAAATCGTTTATCCCACCAACACAGTGGCCTTGTATTTCATATACCACATCAAGGATCTATACATGAGCATATTTTCTAGTTGCACAATATTTGTTGCTTCATCTATGATCCTCTTCACAAATAAAATCGCTTCACACATGAAAAAATGTTGTTCTACATCATCCCTACCCATTCCATGGGACATGGGTAACCTCAGGGTACTATATTTATTTTCCATCCATAGGATCGAACTAACTCCATTGATCTGACTACTAGTTTTCGGGGTTCTGAATATTGATACTCTTCTTGGTGAAGTAGAACTAAATTCACCTTCTTCTTCACTCATCTCTTCTCTTTTATCTACTTCTACTCTTTCTTCTACTCTTTCTCCTATTCCAATCACCTAGTTATATGTTGTTCTTTCTTCTTGATTACAAATGCGCAAGGGAGGTGGCTCAAAAGTGGTGTAAGTCCATCTTGTTCTAACATTTCTTGTAAGGTGACCTAGAGCGTTTCCCACCTATAGCCGCGCAAGACCATATACTATTGCCAATTATTCTCCCCCACCACTAGGGGATCCTCAATCTTCCTCTCCTTCTCCCATGCCTCTACTTTTCACCTCATATTCCTCTGAGGTTATGGCACTTAGAAAAAACCAAGGGGTTCAAAATTTCTCTTTAGAGACCCTATTTTTGTTGTTGCTACTACTACTACGACTACTTGTATCCCCAATGGACACCCTACTCTTAATGTTGAGCCTATTCATGGGCCTATCTTCATTTATGCTCCTCTCTAGAATAACACACTCTTCTACACTTCCTCCTGGTGTGGTATCCTTCCTCTTCATCCCTGGCCCGAATCCTCATCGTGCACCCCTAGCTAACTTCCTTCCACTCCTTTTTTCTTATTTCCTTCTCAACTTAACTCTTCTTGTGTATCTCTTGGCTCTCTCTCTCTCTCTCTCTCCTCTGCTCCTATGGGTCCATCCCATTCTTACCTCATCTCACCAACTTCTAGACCCTCCTCAACGGATCTAACTCCTTGCTTATTTTCTCCTTTTTTTTCACCCCTGCCAGTGTTAGGGGAGTATACTTATCCATCCTATCAAGATCCATGCACATTGGCCCTTTCTTGACTAAAAACATCTTTATCCATAGTGGGATTTCTTCAAGCGGTCTTTTCCTAGGACCTTATGTGAAAATTATTTTAACCTCACTGAAAGAATCAATGTACTCCACAACAAATTTAATTATATATCCCTCCTTTCCTCGAGAAAACTAGAAGGAAATGGCCCGACCTCACTTATTATCAACTTCCTTCATCCTAACAAACATGGCTTGATCCCAAACTATCGAATCTAGTGGTCTCAAAGTAGTAGTAGTGGTTGTCTACCTTTTCAACCATTCATACAATGAACAAGGAAATTTAGCAAAGAAAGTTGTATGCATATCAATGTAGAGATACTTATTTTGACATTATGTGAGCTTCTAGTGTGTCGTGCCTTACAAAGAGATTCATCATAAAACGATAGACTTGGGAAAGACCAAATTATGAATTTGTGTCTTTTGGTGTATCTATTTATGGTTATGCAAAATGCACTAGAAAACTATATTCTCATCAAAATCCAATGAAACAAAATAAATTCAATGAGGACACAGTTCTAAGACATTTAAAGATTTTTTCAGGTTCTTGGTTGGTTAAAAGACCGCAAAAACATTTAGGGTTTGGAGTAATTATTATTTTGGAACTTTAACCCATGAAATAACCTTGGGCACCCAAATTTCTATTAGATTAACCTGTACACCCAAATTTCTATTGGATTTGTTGTTTCGACCTTTGATGGAAAGAGGGTTGTTTTGGATAATCTTTTTCCTACATCATCTAGTTTTACACAATATATGTATTGCCCAAAATGGCCCAAACAACTCTATTATGATTGGAATCTGGTGAAACAAAAAAATAAAGAGGGCATAATTCCAAGACATTTAAGGGTTTTCTAAGGTTCTAGGTCAATTCAAATACCCTCAAAACCTTTGGGCATCGATGAATTATGCTTCTAGAACTTTGACCCATGAAACTGTGTCAAGCACCCAAATGTCCATCAAATTTTCTACTTAAAATTCAATAGAAAGATGATTATTTTGGATAACCTTTATCATATTCCCTTGAGTTCAACATAGTATATGCATTATCCAAAACAACTAGAAAACCATACTCTCATTAAAATTCATTGAAACAAAAAAAATCTAAAGAATATAAATCTTTCTATTTAAGGATTTTTCAAGATTTTGGTTTCATTTAGAGACTCTCAAAACTTGAAACTATACTTTTGAAATTTTGAGTCTTAATCCATGGAATTATGTTGAACACCCAAATTTTAATCAAATTTACTACTTGAAACTTTGTTAAGAAAATATTTATTTTGTATAATTTATATCATGCACCATTAATTTTGTTAGGGCCTTAACTTATGTAACCTCCTAAGTAGATATATATGTTGTTGTGTATTTCTATATATGAAGACCATTTATAGTAAATAAGGCCCATGTAGTAGTGTGAAAGCAATAAATGTAAGAAGGATTTACTAAAAAGTCCCTCCTACTAGAAATTTCCTTCTCTCAAATGATCCTAAGAGATAGAAATTACTATATAAAGATGTAATTAGATTTTTTGTGAAGTTATTTGTAATCAGATCTCTTCTAAGATGGAGGTTTCCCCCACAAAAAGTTAATGAACATTACTTCCAATATAAAAATATAATATTTGATGCTATTCTGATTCTATTTGACTATTATGATTGCAATCTCTCTATTTCTACAATAATTGTGTGTAAACTCTATTAATTCTACTATACATATATACATATATACATATTTCAATTTGATAATAAGTAACATCACAAAGTTTAACTAACTGATCTTTTCTCTAAATAAATTATATATAATCTATTTATTGGGTAGTGGTTATATATATATATATAAAACACCACTACTCGTGGATGGATTATACCACCATATATCAATACACCCCATGCCATATTTGTTGCGGAGATTTACCTATCCATCCAATAAAACTCGTTAACTGTGGATGGATTATACCACCATATATCAATACACCACATGCCATATTTGTTGCCGATATTTACCTATCCATCCAATAAAACTCGTTATGTCTTGAAATTCTCATTTCATTTCAATACCCTATGAGTGAGTATTCACCTATTTTTAGTCCCGTCCCTTCAGGCAACAGGGACTCTATTAATCAATTTGGCTTTTTATATTAGTTTGGCAAAAGAAAAAATGATTTTAATCCAAAGTTTCAAAAAATAAGCAAATTTTTTTTTTTTTTTCATCATTTTTACTTTTTAGGTCTTATTTGACCTCGTGAGGCAGATTTGGAAAAAAATTAATTGTTTTACTTGATTGAGAGTCTTTTTACTTTAAATGAACCAATGCCATATCTCTGACATAGCCTTAGTTGTTAAACATTAATTTTTTTCTCATTTGGTCTGTCTATGCATAGACTATATCCCAGTTTCTCTTTGCTTGCCACATACTCTTCCATGAAAATCACAATACCATTATTAATGTCACTACCTTCACCATAGTCACAAGATTATTGTTGTTGTAGAAGATGAGAAGGGATTTTGCTCATCGTCATGACTCTTCTGCCTTTTCTCCCCTGCAAGGTTTCTCCCCCTTCTTCCTACAAGATTGAAAAGAGTAAAGTGATCCCGTTGCTTAATTTTTTTTCCCTCTAAAGCATTCTTTTTGTAATTTGTTTCTATTTTCTCTGGTCAACTTTTTTTCCTCTCAAGCTTTCATTTTATATTTGTCAAGCATTCATTTCATATTTGTCAAGCATTCATTTTATATTTGGTTTATATTTTCTATCTATGATTAACAAGGTAAAGTAAGACTACAGACTGCAACAATCTATGACAAAATAAAATAGACACCTATTATTTGTAAATTTGTAATCTTTGCTTTTGAGTCTAGTTGTGCATCCTCTTACTTATTTCTCTAATTGCCCCCTCAAAGGCTCAATAAGTTTGAGATACTATTGGCATATGGAAATGGCTCAATGTAGTCTGGCATCGTTGTAAGATCACCTTCTTTTCACCCTAAATATTTCTCAGGGATTCATGTCAAGCAATCCATGTCAACATGTCCTTTATATTGCTCAATTTAATAATCTTATTGCTTAACTCTATATAGGATAAACCAATATATAGGATAAAAGGAATTAGGACATCACCTATAGATGGAACCAAAGCCTCCTTCGCCTAGCTTATTTGTTGGGTTAAAAATTTTAGTAGCCACTCTTAGAGTCCTATATTTGTAATTTAATTTTGATTTGGATACAGTTGTTGACAATTCACTTGACAGTTTGGAATGCCCTGCTAAATAAGCACCATATTACCACCTTTTGACTTCATGGATGTGGCCCATAATATCCATTTGTTTTAATGGCTCTGTGGTGATATATAGTTCTCCCTCCTTCCTCGTGGGTCACACAAGTGCCAATCCCTGTATCTAGTGCTAGTGAGTGAAGCAACCCGTTGCCTAGGAGACTTATGAGTTGTTTGACAATACCACAATGTTGTTTCTATTGTAATTCAAGGCCATTAGATTGGACCACATGCATTATGTCTTCTTGAAAAGAGTAACAGAGTCGGGTGGCTCAGTACAACTAAGACGCCGCTGCATCAACCATCTTTCCACAATACACTCTCCATTTTTCAGTGAAATGTCAACTGGCCTTTTCTTTGTTCTCATTCATAATTTTGCACAATAAATAATTTTTATTTAAAAATTAAAAAAACTTCAAAAGTTTGAGTTTTATGGCTGCTCACTTGGAGGTTGGAGATTTTTTTCTATTATATAGGGCACTTTAATCACCCTATATAATAGATTTCTGTTGTTGCAAGGTGTATATAGAGCAGATGATGCACATATGAACTTGACTTTCAACTGAAGAGAAACCCTAAAAAATGAAGACTCTTTAATTCTGATGCATTCTTTCCATATGATTTTTCCCACATATTTATATATTTTATTTTTATATATTTTTAAGTGTAGTAGATGGATCATTTAACTTAATACCTTCCAAGTACTCTATGATATGCGATTTACAGTGGATTTAGATAGCTTATCTTGACATTAGCGGTGTTATTCTTCATGGTAAAACTATAAACGTTGTTATTTTAAATTAGGGTTCCATGAAAATCGGATGTTAAATAACTTATTACTGTTACTTTAGTTATTGTTAAATTTCGTTCTCAAGAGCTATTTGGCTTTGCATGCAATCGGTAATTGGGCGTCTTAATCTTTTCTCGTGGGTGTAAATGATGATTCTTAATAAACTCAGCGGTGGCTTATACATACTACAGACGAGTCCTAACATACTCTCACCGATGCACCGTTGCAGGAAAATGAATTTGTTAGGGTTCATTATTATGGGTTTTTGTTTTCCGTAGATGATATGCATTTACCAAGGCCACTTTCATCTTATTTGCCACGTTACAATCATCTATTAAATATGCATCAAGTTTACATGCTACTTGTAGGATTCTACGATAGCTTTAATGGTCTTCTGAACAAGTGGAGTGTTGCTTCTATTATATTATTATGAAGTGGTTTAGTTGTTGTGGTTCTATTATATTATTATTTTTGGACCACTGTTTTTTTCACTTGTTTCAAAATTTAGAAATAGACATATACTTTGAGTGGGTTGTAAAAGCATAGCATAATT